>SNQJ01S0106375.1:14907-29892 GCA_010110895.2 Picea sitchensis | reverse complement strand
GGAATATTGGTTGTTGTCATTGATGTCAACCCTAGTCATGGGTTTTGGACCGCAAGATTGATGAAGGTATTTGGACATGAAGGAAAATGCACATGAATATACAACGCCCATGGATGGATAGTATACATCATTTTGTTTTCGGTGGTATGTGGTACATCACGTGGATCCTCATGGTTGAGGAGAAATGAATTTTTGAGGATGACAACGTGAATTGAAGAAGGAAGTACATGTAGGCCCTAAAGATAATTAAAGAAAATAATTACAAAATAAGAAAGTGTCAGGTGGGACCTAATGTTAAAAGGAAGTGACATAAATGGTTTAAATAAATATCATTATACATTCATTTGATACACAAGTCGAATTTCAGAGGAAATCAGAAGTAAAGAAAGTTGGATTTCAAGGGAGGATGAAGTCTTTTGGTGATGTCTTCTAAGGTATGTTATTTTCAGGTCATCTTACCATTTTTGCTATAACTTTTTTTATAGAACGATTCCGATGGTGAAATTGCTATGGTATTGAGAATACATATCAAGGTACTCATGGTAAAAGTTTCATATCTTGATTCTCTATAATTATGAAGATACAATCTGTGGAATATAGGGTTTTTGACCAGTCTTGAAGCTAGTCAATAAACAGGTGTTTCGGGTAAAACAATCAATTTCTTCATCGAGAATCCAAATGACGTGGGACACATTGAATTGGAAAGAGTACGAACTTTAGTTTCTTTTATGGGAGTTTTAGAATCAGATGTTAAATATTGAGCGTGAGGCATTATGTACAAGTTCAATCTCCTGAATAAACCAGAATTGAACAAGGTTTACCATTCTCTCTATAACTTCTTTTTGAGGAGGATTCAAGGAGTGAAAATTGGAGAAGTTTCAGAGAATAAACTGAATCATATTATCTATAGGATCAAAGTATTCCAAGAATTGAATAATTGTAGAAATTGAATAAGTCTCAGGAAGCATTATTAGGTTCTATGTGATGGTTGGTTGATGGTGATGATTTAATGTGAAGTTTTATTATATCTCGTATATTCTTGGGCGGAAGGAAGGGGAAAGGATGGAGAGCTCAAATCTCTCTTGATATTATATGATTGTATCTTCCTCTTGGAGGTTTATCCCTCCCTTTACACTTGGAAGCTGTAGCTACCTTTGGAAGTCATTACTTCCCTTGAACAATAACTATTGATTATTTCTCATATTTTGTGCATGATGTATTGTGGTATATTGGTGTAACTCTTATACAATTGTTCATTGCTCATTGGATATAATTGAATGGTTTAAGTATAAGTTGAAAAAGGTTTTAAATTGTAATTGATACTGATTCATCCCCCTCTTAGTATCAACACCTTGGTCATGTTTGACATCTTTTGGGACTTCGACAGGATGGTCGAAGGCAGAGCGCAAGTCGAAGCAGAGATCGAAGGCAGAGCGCAAGTCGAAGCAGAGATCACGGGATCTCGGCCCCTTTTTAGGGAAGGTTTTGGGATTAGGGTTTATGTAACGGGTATGGAATGTTTTCCCATGGGTTTACCCATGTCTAGGCCCATTTTGTAATGTATAAATAGATATCTAGGAAATGTAGGAAGAGGCCAATGTGCTAAGTGTGAATAGTTGTGGATTCTTTGTGCATGCTATGTGTTAAGATCTTGCAGAGCTATGTGCAAGTGATTGTAAGAAGCTTGTGTATAGACAGTAACAAGGCTTTGTGCTTAAACCTAGCTTAGGGAAGGATGATATGGTGAGGTGCACACAGATATCCTATCCTATGCGGAGTGGGTTCTGAGGCCTTGTTCATGTAAGGAGATTGATAGAAGATAATAAAGAAGACGAAGATTTGGTGGACGTAGCCCCACACTAGGGTGAACCATGTATATCCTGTGTTATGGTTTCTTTGTGAATTATGTTGTATGTTAGTGATGTGATTTATTCTTAGTGTCGATATCTTTATGTATGATGCATCTGGTATAATATCTTAGTTCTTGGTAAGGTGAATGAATGTTAGATCTGATCTATCTCTCCATGCTAAGTGCTTAGATGTGTTAGATATGGTTGAATATTGCGTTGCTATGTAATTAGGGTTTGGATATACGATGTGAATAAAGGTTAAATACTGATGAATATTAACTGCTAAGTGCTTTTTTAAGTGGTGTAATCACAGATATGTGTCCCAGCTAGGTTGCAGACATTTGATTCCTGCAACCACCCCTACCTCTACCTTAGGTGAGACTTCATCTGCTTTGCAGGTGTTGCCGAAAGGGCCGATAATTAGAGTTTTGTTGGTGCGTTGTTGAAGTGTTGAATCCCTATGCCAACAAATGGTTCAGTTGCTAGGACCTGAAACTGTTATTGCTGGGAACTGAAGAAAATAAAGCTATGTGCGTAGATTTGTTTCTTTAGTGCACAACATTGAATTGTGAAGCTCTGTGCTAAGAAGAGAAGTCTAATTTGAAGAAAACAGGTAATACCTTGAAGCTTTGTGCTATGAGAAAGGTAAGATAATTGAAATTTTTTTGTTTCGAAAGAATGGATCTATGTATGTTTGATAAATTTTGTCCTAATATGAAAACTAGGGCATAGTTAGAAGAAAGAAGATTTGATATGAATAGATCTAATAGAAATAATTAAAGGTATGTTATCCCTATGCATAGAAAGAATGTTTGGACTAACAAATGGATGCAGGATCCTAAAAATAATTTTTTACAGGTTAGTTACTGTGATCCTAGTGTGTAGTACAAAAAAGATTGGGGATCATTTAAGAGAAAGAGAGGATTAACCCTTTGTTACAGTTGTAGAAGACTAGGAAATCATGCTAAGGAATGCCCTGGTAGAAGACCTAGTTGTCTTTTCTATACAACTATGGACCATGAAGTTTTGGATTGTCCTAGAATGATTACTAAAGTTGAAAAGATGAATATGAAACAAGAAAACTATGAGACATGCAAAGAAACTAAGGATATGAGAACCCCATAAAGAATCAGAGACTGTATTAATACAAATGAAAGAAACCTTGAATGACCATAGAAATATCAACTTATCAGAGGTATTAAAAGAGAAAGAGTACATAGAAACAAGAATAGGATACTTTGACATAGAATGTGTCATGGATGAGGAAACACAGGTGAATATCATGACAAAAAGAACTTGGGAAATTTTGGGAAAGCTTGCTATGGTTCCTTCATTAGGAGGAATATGATTATTTAGAGGAAATCCGATAACCCTATGTGGAAGACTTACCCTAACATCTATGAGTGCTCATGGCACTTTGACAGAAGAAGAATTTGAGATCGTTAATTTTGTTGAAAAAAAGGACCCATTTGCTATCTTGCTAGGAAAAACCTGGATCGAGAAAGATCAGATATGAAGGAAACAAGAAGAGGAGGATCTAGAACAGAAAAAGAAAGAACTAAGAGATTTCATGGCTAGGAGAATATCGCACTTACTGGGAGAACAAGAGAACCAGTCGAAGCTACTAAAGACCATAGATATGGATGTTGAAGTTGAAAGGACACAGGAAGATTGGAGACACCTATCTGTACAAGAAAGTAGAGCACCCATCCCAGAAAGAGAATAAGTATTACCCTTGAACCCTATGAAATATCCTCCATAGTGCGAAGTTATCATGCCAAGAGGAGATAAGAACGATAATGGAAAGAGGAAAACAATGATTTAAATCATAGGAAAGAAGGCCAGAAAGCTCAGTAAGAAGAGGGAAAAGTTCGAAAAATTGCAAGAAGTTCTAGAGAATACTTCGCATAAGAAAGGTTTCCAGAACTCGAACTTTGCTGGAATATTAGTACAACACAGAAAGGCACTTCGCCATGACGAAGCAATATGACTGTTGGAGGCATTATGACCATTCGATCGACACTCTTGAACAGTTAGGAAAGCAGTTATGGCCTAAACGTTCTCCATTGGACCGTTGGGACCACGCCATAAAGGATGGAATTACATTGAATAAGGCTTTGCGACCCGTTGAAAGAAACCATTACAGTGATATCTATTTATCTCATTGAGCATTGCACCAAGAAAACTTTTACAAATTGTGATTATCCGAGCCCACAGAGAACTATTTGATTTCGTGTAGTGATCATTGAGACCTTGCCATCCATTATGTTAGAGTGAGTATTGTTCATCGACCTGAGATATCAGATCTTGAGTGTGCATGTTGGGAGAAATTAGCACAACAGAAAAAGTCATCAAAGAGATTCTAATATACCTCATGGAAAAGAAGGTGATGTCTGCAGGCATCCAAGCCTCATCGACGTGAGGAGTGCAAGCCTCCCTATTGACTTCTCATGGATATGGACCATCCTGAGCTGCGACTGCGAAAAGAACCAAGCATCATGATAACTTGGTGAATGTGAAGCTAATTCCATCCATCCTACCTAACTACATCCCACCCATGGCCGATGTGACAGTGTCCCAAGGGACTTCGACTACACAATCATCATTGCGTACCTTCCAAAGAAAATACAAGCAGTCAAACTGTAGTTGGATTCCAACCTTGAAGATCAATGACTGTAACCTAGGAGACCGCAAGAGCTATGGAATGCTCACACCTCACAAATATTTAACCAAGACGAAGGGGAAGAAATCGAATATCATCCCCCAACCATGGACTATGGACATCACGAGGTCCATTGTCTTGAACATGATGAATATACCACATTTTGAAAGGCACCAGGAGGTTAATGCGTGCATTAATCTCATGATGTCGTGCTTCCATGGCAGGTATCTATGGTTGGATAGATGCATCAACATCAACCCAAAGTTGATCCATAGGATCACCGGATTGAGCATGCAGGGACCGGACCCACAAGAATTTTATCCATGGAAGGCTGTAGACCGCGCCCTGGCACAGAAGATCAAAGACACCTACTACGATGTAGAGAAAGACACGCAAGGCTACAAGGTAGCCTCCATTCAGAATGCCACAATGCACCTTTCTTTCTAGTTGATTGTTGGTAAGCTAGTAAGAAAGAACAGACCCATGCAGGTCATAGGGTTTGGCGTTGACCTTGCAGGAAAACGCGTGGAAGGACTACTGATGAACTGGATGAGTTACCTAGTCAATTAGTTAGAAATGGATTGTCGCGAAGCTCAAGATCATGGCTATGAGTTCCATTTTAGTTGGCTATTGATCCTCATCGCATTCACTTCTTGGGATATGCCGGAAGGTTCGACCTTCCCTGACATTGAGCCATTCTAGCCACTTGCTGCGAAGTTCACCGCGCTCTAGTATTCGAGCGATATTGGGAAACAATGGCAATTGAACACAATATTCCATACCTACTACCTGCAGCTACAGAGGGTTATTGAGTATTTCCCTCGTATGACGTTGAACACCCTGGACAGGTTCAGTCCCCTTATGAAGTTCATCGCAGATAGGCATTTTATTTATATTACTGTGCGTGCAGACGAAATTAAATAAGAGCTTCAATCCTACTACAAGCTAACAGAGGAGGACTTGGAAGAAATCACTAAGGAATGGCCCGCAGAGTTCCTTATACTAGTCGACTAGACAACACTATCTGATCCCAACCTCATTGGAAGTTTGGTGGTTACTCGCGAAGAGTATGATGCACCCAGCAACAGCAGGAAGAAAAAGAAGGAAGATGTGCAGGAAATACACGACACATCAGAAGAGACTGCATCATATTCACCTAGCAGAGGAGGAGACGACGAAGTGGACAAAGAAGAGAAATAAGGGGAAGAAGACAAGCAGAAGTAAGGCAAAGTAAAACTACATAGTAACCCCCTTGAAGAGGCAGAGACATCCAATAAAAGAAAGGTTTTCCCCATGAAACCTACATCGCGAAAGAAGTCCAAAGCAAGTAAGCCAAAGTTGCAGACTGTACTCACGGTCGATGACTCCAAATTCATTATCACAGCTGTATCAAATGACTTGGAAGATATTTTGTAGATAATTGAAGACAAACAAGAAGCCATGTATGATATAATTGAGATAGAGCTGAGAGGATTATAGCAATCACTTCACTCCAGCCACGCAATTTCCACTGTGCCCCCGCCACCAGAAGAACCGGAGTTGGGAGATGAGCCTGCCCAACTCTGCAGAATAGCTGATGAGACCAAAGTTCAACTTCGTCGAGTGTAGGAAGAAAAAGAACAGGCCACAGTGGCCCTGAATCAAGCACACGATGAAATCATAGAGCAATGTCGATTTGCGCAGTAGGAGAAGGACGACCTCCAAACCAAGTTCGAAGAAAATAAAGCACAAATCTAGTAGGAGAAAGAACAACTGCTTGCGGAGAAGTTCAGAGTTAAATAAGCAATCCACAGAGCACTTCGCTCTGTGACAGGCTTGGAGCATATCGAAGAAGACCCGGTAGTGAATCAAGTCGTGAAGTTTGCTAAAGCCATTCAACAACTTCAACAGAGGGTCACAGAACTAGAGCTACAAATAGTGCCAAGCACTCCATAGGAAGTACGAGACCAGAGAGAAGCAACTTACTGGAGAATAGTTGAAAGGATCAAAGCATTAGCCATGGAATGTAAATAAATAAGTAGTCACAGTGCACAGACTTATGAGTGCCTTACAGAGGACCCTGAACTGAAGACACTGGATTCACAGCTCCAGGAAGAAAAGCAACAAACAAAAGCAGTACAAGCGCAGTTGAAACTCCTGTCAGCAGTTGAGAGGATGAAAAGATCCCAAGAACAACACATGACTCAACAGCAGGTCCATTCCATACAAAGAAAAGTCATGGAAGTGACTTAGAAGCTCCAACCAATAAAGGATGCATATTGCCTACTTTTTGAGGAGATTGAAGGCTGAGGAGCAGAGCTAGAACAAGTAGTCACTTTGGTAGAACAATGCTTAGAAAGACCTGTGAATGAGGAAGTTATTCAAGAGTTCGTTGAGTAGGAGGCCTTGGGGAAGAAATAGGTTGAATCAACTCGAGACAAGCTCGAGGCTTTTGAGGTAGAGTTACCCAGACCAGAGTGACTTGGGACAAGTCACATGTGAGTGTTGGGGGCCTGTTGGCCCTTGACCAAGTTTTGTATATCCTTGGTCATGTTTGACCTCTTTTGGGACTTTGACAGGCTAGTCGAAGGCAGAGCGCAAGTTGAAGCAGAGATCACACGATCTTGACCCCTTTTTAGGGTAGTTTTTGGGATTAGGGTTTATGTAACAGGTATGGGATGTTGGCCCATGGGTTTACCCATGTCTAGGCCCATTTTGTAATGTATAAATAGATATCTAGGTGATTTAGGAAGAGGCCAATGTGTTAAGTGCGAATAGTTGTGGATGCTTTGTTCATGCTATGTGTTAAGAACTTGTAGAGCTAAGTGCAAGTGATTGTAAGAAGCTTGTGTATAGACAATAAGAAGGCTTTGTGCTTAAACCTAGCTCAGGGAAGGAGGATCTGGCGAGGTGCACACATATATCCTGTCCAATGCGAAGTGGGTTCTGAGGCTTTGTGCATGTAAGGAGATTGACAAAAGATAATAAATAAGACAAAGAGTTGGTGGATGTAGCCCCACATTGGGGTGAACCACATATATCATGTGTTATGGTTTCTTTGTGCATTATGTTGTATGTTAGTGATGTGATTTATTCTTAGTGTCGATATCTTTATGTATGATGCATCTGGTATAATAGCTTAGTGCTTAGTAAGGTGAATGAATGTTAGATCTGATCTATCTCTCCATGCTAAGTGCTTAGATGTATTGGATCTAGTCGAATACTGTGTTGCTATGTAATTAGGGTTTGGATCTGCAATGTGAATAAAGGTTAAATACTGATGAATATGAACTCCTAAGTGCTTTGTTAAGTGGCGTAATCATAGATCTGTGTCCCAACTAGGTTGCAGACATTTGAGTCCTACAACCACCCCTACCTCTACCTCAGGTGAGACTTCATCTGCTTCGCAAGTGTTGCTGAAAGGGTCGGTAGTTAGGGTTTTGTTGGTGTGTTGTTGAAGCGTTGAACCCTGGGTCTTTTCCTGTGCCAACAATTGTAGTAGGGTGATGGAATGTTTGAGCTACTTCATTCCAGTGTGTTGGAGTGTTTCATAAAGATAAATTTGGATATGACTGCATAGGAGAGGCTTCTGGAAATGCAACACATTGGTTGGATTGCAGAATGGACCTTGGATGGAAAGTATTCAGACTAGGGAACAATAGTGTAGATGAGCATAATGGGAGCACACAAGGAAATAAGGATCAGAAGGAGTTCAAGGACAACCAACTACAACAGAAATAGATAAATAAATAAGTGAATTAAAACAAAAGTGCACTAGAGTGCATGAGGCATACAATGAAGTTAAATTGCATATGTATTAGTAGGCATGCTGAAAGTGAATTCTTGGTGCATATGGATGTGTAATTTTGCATATGTACATGCTTGGATATGCATATAACATGCTTGTGAACTTAGAATAGTCTATTATTATGATATAATGATTGAGTATGACTAATGATGGATTGTGTATTCAGGAAAAATGATAGAGAAGGGTTATATACATGGATGTTGTTGTTGCTTATGGTTTCCATATAGGTGAAGACCCATCAGGGTGGAAGGAATGGTGATCAAAATGATGAAGGAGGAATTTTGTGAGCTTCTACAAATATTAGTTGGTTAGATAGCAACAAGTAGGTTGATAACAACCAGGAAGGTATGCATTTAGTTTCTGTTGATGCATACATGTTGAAGGGATTGAGGTAAGAATTCCCTCAGTTAATTTTAAATATTTAAATTGATATGTAATGGCCAAAGGCCTAGAGTATGTAAATGTTGTTGATGCTAGAATGAAAATAAATAAATTCTTGGTTGCATATTATGTTATGATTGGTTATGGGATCATAATCGGGTTAACTCAGGAGACATACTCCTTCTATAACAATGATTATCCATAGAGCTAGTCATGTGCAAGACCATAATATGGTTGGATATGGAAGGAATATAGTGCTATATGAGTGCTCAATGGTATCTAGTATGTATCTGATGTTTGGAATGCAACCTCTTTTCCGAGACTAAAGAGAACTTAAGGATTATATTCTTGGTGTTGTGTTTGGGTTGAAAAGGAAGGTATCCAAATAGTTAGGCAAGTAGAAGGAAGTGTGTGGATGATGTGTTCAGTCGTTAGCCAAACCTTCCAACTCATCGTGGTGGAATGCATGACATAGTTATGTGGTATTATATAGTCAATGCATGGATGCATTGTATAGATGTGGCCATGGATATTGGTACATTGATTGTTATTTTATTTAGTAATTAATTGTTTCATTATGAAAATCCTGTAGTGTTGAAAATATGTAATAATGGATAGATGCATTATATTTAATATGAGTACTATTTGAAGGTGATTGGATTGTTGTTGATACAATTCCAAGATCAGTTTTTGGAGCTATTAAAAATGTTACAAGTAATATTATAGGAATTATTGAATGTAATGGGGTGAATGCATGTATATATTATATAACATAAAAATGATTATGCTAACAACTGAAATGATGTGAGTATTTTTAACTCATGAGGTTGAAAACCCTTCGGGAACTGTTAGATATTACAGTTTTGAGATCACTTGTTAACATGAAAATGAATATATATATATATAGCCTGTACATGATATATTGACATCTTTTTTGGCCGAGGAATGTTGAAATTGTAGGAATAAAGGGTCTTGGATATGGTAGTGTTGTAAGCCCATAAAGAAGACCAATGCCTATTGTTGCAAAAGCCAAATTATTATGAGGAGAATTTCATGTCTAGAAATTTATTTTTCCTATATAAAACAGTTTTGGGAATTATAATTTAATAATTACTGACAAATTGTTTTGGTTGAATGTAAACTGAAGAAATTGTTGGTAGGATGGTATTTAATATGGAAGGGATGTAATCCCATAAGGAAGACTGATATCTGCAGTTGCAGAGACAAACATTATGAGAAAAAATCTCATGCTTGGGAAAATTTTGTTTTCCTGTATAAAATAGATTGACATTGATGAATGAAAATAATTATAGTGATATCTCATGATGACTGTATACATATAATACATATGAGATGTTGGATATGCAAGATGGAAAACATGTAGAGGGATATTGTTGTGACATGAGAACCATGTGTCCCTAGAAATCTTCTTGTGAAAGAATGCCTTGGTCAGGCAAGATGGATCACCTGAGGGACTATATAGTAGAGAAGGATATGCCTAAGCCTGGGCCTGGAAGATGAGTGACCATGAGGAATAGGAGACTTTGATAGTTCTCGTAAAATATTGATTGGGATCATGAACACAATGGGTATGTCAGGGAAAATAGTGAGCCAAGTTAATAATACAACCATATGGATGCAACTCCACTAACCACACAGATAAGAAAACGATGAATGTTGAGGATCAAGAAAAATACCATACTATGAGGGAAAAGAAGAAGGTGATTCTAGAGAAGTTGAATGACAAAAGCATGGAATGAAAAAATTCCAATAGACTTGTTGCAGCTGGAGTTTTGGAAGCCGCAACTTTCAAACTTTCTGTCCGAGTGCACTAAAGCCCTGGAGAGAAGTGGAACAACCCTAGGGACTACATGGTAGATAAAAGGGTTAATTTCTTTGGGTTGTGCAGGGCTGAGAGGGAAGGAGAGCTTGTTGGTTGGAACTTCTTCTAAAAATATAAATTATGAAGATCATTATACATGTTTTGGGTTAAAATGCTTATGTATACATGTTTAATTTTAGGCCAGACTGCCTATGTATATAAGAGTTGGCTGGAATGCCTGCATGGACTAAGGCCAAAGAGCCTAGACATGTAATGTTAGTAACATTGGAATGGTGTTGTGCACTCAGGACAGTGCCAAAATAAGGGGAGGGGGATGTAACATTCCAGTTTTAACCCATATGAACTAGAATGTATTATGTAATTGTGACTTAGGATGGTGAGCCAATAAAGTTGAAAAAGGGCCAAAGTGCCTAGGAAATGTAATAATTAATATACATTAATAAAAATACACCGCTAGATACAAAACAGACAAGGACAAAATAGATAGGGGGATATGATTCCACGAGAGAGGGGGCTTGGGGGGCTAACTCTTTTTATTATTATTTTATTTAACCATAATTCATTTTATGGAGAAAATGGGTTACATGAGCTTTTTGGGGGAGGCCATGTGGTTCTTTATTTCCAAGTAATTATATAAACCCATCTTTGGTTTGTTTCGGGGTTCACTTGTTCTTATTCATTTACTATACACCCTTCTCACTCTTTCATCTTTAGGAGCCTCATTCTTGTTGAATTCGTGTGCTCTTGGTTTGAGCATGGATACGAATGGATAAATGAGGGTGGATTTGGGTGAAGTTGGGGGTCTCTCTTCCCCTGGTTGGGAGCTCTTCCCTTGTTTCATCTTCTTCCCCTTGCTCCCTTGTTCTTCTTCCTCTTCACTCACTATTGCTAATTCGTGTGCTCTTGGTTTGAGCATGGAAACGAATGAAAGGAAGATGAGAGCCATTGATGAATGGGTGTAATAATTATTGATCATTCCAGGAGAGAATGGATGCCTATGTGCATGAGCTTGATGGCAGTTCAGATAGAAATGTCCACAGTTGCGAGTCCTGAGAGTCCCAGTAGTGAGATTCTTAACTAGAAGCACTGGAGTCTTGGAAGGAGATGGACAGCCTGAGGGACTGTGTGGAAGAGAAGGCGATCCATTCTCTTGGGTTGTGTAGGTTAGATAGGAGAGGGTTGGTGTAATTTGTATTGTTGTGAGTGTTGTAAGGCATGTGATGGCTTGAGTGTTGAAAATATTGTTAGTTATGAGCTTGATGGCAGTTCAAATGGAACTGTCCACAGTTGAGAATCCTTGGAGTTTCCAGTAGGGAGATTTCCTAACCAGTAACACTAGATCCCTGGAGAGAAATGGAATAGCCTCAGGGGCTGCATGGAAGATAAAGGTGTTTATTTATTTGGGTTGTGCAGGCTAAGGGGGAAAGAGAGATGGAAATTAGGATTTACAGTGTGGTTGGGAAACCTGAGAGCTATTTAGCCAACTGTTGTGTGTTTTAGATTTGGCCTAAGACCCATCCTTTTGTATTCATAGCATTGACTCGTGGGTGACCTACTGTTGACAGTAAATGAACAAGAATGTCTATGGTTGGGAGGAACATACTTGGTCTGCATCCAATTGGTGAATTTTTACTTGAAAGATAAGTGTTGTTTGTGTTTTCTATGTAATGTTTATTTTTTGTTGTGTATTTAATTATGTCTCAGATATGCATTTTTAGTGTGCATGTATATTGATTATTTGTTGTGCATCGAGCGTTTCTTACTTATGTATGTTGTAGCTTGGAGCTTGATTAATGCATGTGGTTTAGTCTTGCTTGATTTCATATTAAATGTTGTTAGAATTCGAACTCATATCAAAGAAATTAGTCTTGGTACTACAACATGCTCCTCCTACTGGTGGCTAGGTGTGTTTCATCTTGTTTAAGTGGTGTAGCTCGGGCCGGTGAGTGGATGGGTACGTTACATCCTAGTAGAGAGATTCATGGTTAATTGTGTCAGAGAGACACTGATAAATGAATGGGACACTCGATGGACTAAGATAAGTGAAGGGGTGCATTCCTTGGGTTGGGAAGGTCAAGAGGAAGAGAGTTGGTGGATGTCAATACAATTGTAGGAGAATAAAAGTGGGTTGTGGGATATCTGAGCTATGAGTGGTCTATGAGAGACACCCTCTTTTGTGGAATACTAGCCCCATCTTGTGGGTGAATGTCTATTGATATCTAGAATAACAAGTCTATGGTTGGGTGGAACGTCCATCCCAAGCAGCTAGTTGTACAATTGTTTTGAAAAGATAAGTGTTTATCTGTGTTATTTTATCAGCTAATTTTTTGTGTTTTAACTCTGTGTTTGTGAATGGTTTATATGATGTTGTGTATGGGGTTAATTAGTTGCATTCATGATTATTTCAACATTTTGTAGCTACATTTAAATTAATGGTAGTCAAATAGTTAAATATGTGTGTATTCATGTAGCTGGTAAGTGTTGATGTGTTTTCCTTCCACCCATCAACTAAGTGATTGAGGTGAATATGTGAACCTGTTTTTCTTTCAAAAAGAGACCTAAATTTTTTCAAACTTGCAAAGTTATAAATAATCTTCAATTGTTGATCATGAAGACCCGACAAGTTTCCAATCAACTTTAGTTCTCCAGTTCTTCTTAATGAAAGACTAATAGAGATGGTTTATTTTTTAAACAAGAGAGAAAGAAAACAAAAGATATTAAAAGAAGGAAATTATTCATTTCTATCTTATCACTAAATATCCCTATGTCCCAACTTCATTCAACACTTCATAGAATCTAAAACAAATCTCATATTCCCAAGATATGTCATTTTTTTCCCACATATTGTTTCCCCATACTAAGCCATTTTTTCATTTTCCTCTTCTCTACTCTCTTTCCTCACTACTTTCCATACTTAGACATTTTTTCAATCCTCTTAACCATTTCCATATTTATCCCATTTCCATTTTCATAATTCCCACCACTTAGTCATTTTCATAATTCATTTCCACTTTCATTTTCATAATTCATTTCATTTTCCATTTCCACTTATTCATTTTCATTATCATTTCCATTTTCATTTTCTATTTTTCATTTTCCATTTTCTACTTTTCATATTTCAATTTTCTATATTTTCACAATTTCTACTTTCATTCTCATAATTCATTTCCATTTTCCCATAAACCAGTTCCATTTTCCAGTTCATTTTTCATAATTCATTTACATTTTCCTTTTTCAATTTTTTCCATTTTCCTTTTTCCAGATTTCATATTTCATTTCCATTTCCTTGCTTTCACATAACCTTACTAGTTATGTCCCCAACACTTAGTCATTTGTTCATGACTTACCACGTTTTACTCTTCAACACTTAGCCTCTTTTCAAGCGATGCAGGAGTCCAACATGTCCCAGACCCGCATTTCTCCATGTCCACAGATCCACAATCTCGCGACCCTCAATTTGCAATTCTATATTTTGCGTTACCCAATTTGTACCATTCACGACTTAGTTATTTTATTGGGTTTTACACTCTGTTTTTACTTATTTTACTAGGTTTTACACTATGTTTTTACTGAGTCCTACATGTCCCAGAACCACATTTACCCATGTTTGCAGACCTGCAATCTCATGACCCTCAATTTTCACCTCTATCTTATGTGTTACCCAATTTGCACCATTCATGACTTTGTTATTTTACTTGGTTTTACACTATGTTTTAACTGAGTCATATACTTAGTCATTTTTCAAGTGATGAGAGAGTCCAACATGTTCTAGACTCATAAAGTCCTCATGTCTTGTGTCTTGCATCCACATCCTTTCCTCATACTTAGTATTTTTATTGCATTTTATCTCATGTCTTATGTCCTACATCCTTTCCTTTCCTTTCCTCATACTTAATATTTTTACCGAGTTTTATCTCATGTCTTGTGTCCCGCATCCTATACTTATTTTATCTTTTTACTTATTTTTATCGCATGCTTTGTGTCCCACATAATATACTTAGTTTATATTTTTACCGAGTTTTATCTCATGTCTTGTGTCCCGCATCCTATACTTAGTTTATATTTTTACTTATTTTTATCGTATGCTTTGTGTCCCGCATAATATACTTAATTTATATTTTTACCGAGTTTTATCTCATGTCTTGTGTCCCGCATCCTATACTTAGTTTATTTTTCACATTGCGGATGTTGGAGCAATTCCCTTTCACATTTTTCATCTCCCCATGTCTTGTGTCCCGCATATGTAATATGTCCTTCACTGTAATGCACTCTCCATTCCCCTTTTTGCACCTCATACTTAGTCATTTTTACCAATTTTTATTTCCTCGTTGTTGGAGTTACTTCACACACACCTAAGATTTATTTTTCCTAAGGTTATTCCTTGTTTATTAGTCATAATTATTCATTATCCAGTCTCCTATATTTTAGGGGAGAATATTCCACCTGGAGAATATTCTCTTTC
>SNQJ01S0106375.1:0-13210 GCA_010110895.2 Picea sitchensis | reverse complement strand
ATTTTAGGGGAGAATATTCCACGTGGAGAATATTCTCTTTTAGTTGACACTTCAGTTTGACTAGTTGAGTTGAGTTTAGATGTTGCATTGGTTTTGTCACCATGCAACATTGGGATCATCATTAACTCACTACTCTTTGTTTAGTTAGTTAACTAAAGACTAGTTGACTAGTTAACTCAACTAGGTGGCAGTTCACTCCGGTAACTGCCTAAGAGACTAGACCAGGTGGTAGTTTACTCTTATAATTGTTGGTGTGTGTCCAGATCAATCTAGACCACCACTATGGCTCATTATTTACTCATGTACCATATATATATATTGTAAATTATTCACTCTTTATGTGTGGAATACGGTTAATGAGAATTCTTCCATTCTTTCTCTCCTTCTTATTCTTTCTCAAATTCTCTCTGCAAATGTGTGTATTATTTTTTAGCTAGATCTATTTTGTGCAGGTTCAACACATTTACACTCACCTACCTCCTTTACCTTCGCATTCCCATAACTCTACAAACCCTTCATTTTAATTTTTTAATATTATTTCCTATCCTAATTTCCTTCCCCCTTTTCATGGACCTACCATATTGGGACACGTGAAAGTGACATGGACATATCCCTGGATGACATGTGGAAGCGAGGTGAACCTATCATATGTGGACATATGCTAGTGAGGTGCTGCTATAACCCTAAATTGCACCACACATGCTTACCTGGCATCAGGCCAACTCATATCCCTTCTTGCCAAAGCATTGTTGAACAACTCTTTGAAAATCCTCTTTTATAAAGGCCTTCACACCCTAATCCATTATTGCACGTGTGTACACGCTGGCTGACCCAAAACAGCTCGCGTGGACCGACAAAATCACGAAAAAAGGAAAGTTGTCGAAGGAGCACAAAATCTTTGGCTAAGTTAACTGAAACTCCCGGCCATGCATGGCTGAGGGTTCGTCCAAATACCTAGCTCCTTCTAGCCTATAAAAGAAGGGGTAGGGGTCCCATTTGGAAGGGGGAAAAATATAGCAAAGAAACTCTGCCCATTTACGTATTCCCATTGTCCCAACCCTTTAGCCTTTCTTTGTGCCAAAGGAGATTCAAAGAAAAGCAGTTGAAGGATAGAAGAAGAGGAGCCCAGGATCAAGTTCGAGGAGCGGTGGCTGGTCTCAACTTTTGTAATTTGACTCATTCAAAGTAATAAAGAAAATGCTTTTCCTGTCCCAATTCATGAACTTTTTATAGTTTGATTAGTATATGTTTGGATTTCTAACCCGTTAGTATATAAGTAGGATGCATGCATAGTTGTTGCTTGTCTTGGATGCAAGTCATCTTTGGAAGGAGTATTGCGAACAAGTAATCAAGAACAACGGAGGATCGACATCAAACACCAGGAACGAGGTAGGTTGATATTTCCATGTATTTACTAAGAAAAGGGGATTTAAATCTAGGGATGGAGGTAGAAAATAATTTCTCTTCGGTCATATCTGCATGCAAAGTCTGAACTCTATTTGCTAGTCCATAGGGAGATTTTCCCCACAACAGGTGCACGTACCTACCCATAGGTGACAGATGGAAACAAAAACAATTATTGGAAAATAACATGGTAGGTGATTGGGTGGTGATTAGATGTGACGTTTTAGGCATTCATAGGTTGTTTGGGCAATGATTGGGCAGTAATTGGGCGACCAAAATATTACCAAGGAAAGATTTTTTCTAAGGCACGAGAGCTACACTAAGGCTTCCATAATATCCTTTACTTCATGCGTGAATAACTATAAACACTAATTATTCATCCCCCATATTTCATGTGGGATTAACAAAGGTGAAATTAAATCAAGGGATAAGATTTACCCACAATCCAAATCGACAGTGGCTGAGTCTCTGCATTTTGGAGCTCATACATCTTGATCCAAATGTTTGTTTTGGACAAACGATACCTCGTTGGAAAGGTAATTTGACAAGAAAGATAATGGGATAGGTTTCATTCACTAAATGGTTCCATGATCATTCCAAAAATTAAAATAACAGTTAGCTCTCTTTTCATGACTAGCTGGGAAATTTATTTGGAACCTTGACTTCCTGAAGCTATAAGTTGATATCCAGACCTCCAAATTTCACTCAAGAGGACTCGTTGGAAATATAGAATAATGAATATTATTTATAGAATGGTTTTAATGGCTGATAAGTCACCTATCATGCTCATAAAATTATAATAAAGTCGATGTTTTTTAGGCAGTCAACTTCAAATTTTGGAAATAAAAGTTTATAAAATAACTTTTATAAAAAACTAAAGTGGATCCCACTTGGAGGAACAAATTTCAATGACAGAATTTATTAATAATTATTTAATAAATCATTTATTTAAAGGATCTACTCTTTATTCCAAAAAGAAGCACATGGGAAACTTCTAAAAGAACAAAAACCCTAACTGCTAGGGCAAAGCATTTCAAAGAAGCATTAAGAGAATATTTAAAATAACATTTTTTAGAAGAAGACGTTAGATAATTAGAATAACATTTTTTAGACATCAGTATACAACCAAATTTCTCATATGAAAATACAAATCCTTCTTCTTCTTCTTCTTCTTCTTCTTCTGCTACTCGATTTCTCTCAAGGCTTTGAGTTTGTATGTTTGAAGCTGAGCATAAGGCCAAGTTTTTGAGTTATTTTCTTTTATTATTCTAGGAATCTTCCTAAAATATCAATAGGAGTATTTTACAGCCATATATATGATTATACAACCATATATATGTAAGATCAACAATAAGCTACATGATTATTTAGTAGAAAATTTTGAATTTATGTGTGTTTCCGCAAGTAATGGACCTCATTTGTGCTAGGTATGTTATATACTTAGTAGTAGTTTAAATATTTTGACATGGGTGTTTGGTTGTAGTTCATTTTATGTCTACATATTTTTCCAACATCCACATGATGGGAGAAACTAGCTTTGTTAATTCTACATAAATATTATAACCAAGTTTCTTTTGCCCAAGAAAGACTGTATAGCTTGTCAATTTATAAATCTATTATATCATTTCTACTAGGATCCATTCCCATTCCCTTTTTCAAAACTATATGTATGCTTTCCCTCTTCCACATTGAATGACAGAAAGGCTAAATTGGAGCCATTTAATCACCCATGCAACAACATGTTCCCGTTGAGCACATACTTGGAAAACTTGTCATGGATGGCATGCGGGTCTTGATTTATAGGTACAAAGATCACTTGTGAATGTAGCTAACATTACTAGTAGTCTTGATTGTCCTTGTTTATAGAATTGACCATCTGACAACAAATTTTATACAAATATGAACTTATTAGATTTTGTAGACCAACAAAATTATTAGGTTGTATCAATCCACTTTATTTGTTAGTATCTCATTCGCTTGATTAGGAAAATTAGAGATGTAAGAGTATAATTATAATTGAGAATATAAATCACTACCAATTTGACATTTAGGAATGTTGGCCTCTCTCTGTGTGAGACTAGTTACAAATAGATTTATGCAATACTTCTTTCATCATTTATTTTGGGTTAAAATTGACTCAATGAAAGAGTCAAAGTTGTTAGGTCAATAGTAGTGTTTTTGGGCACATGGTATTGGTGACCCATGGTATTGATCTCATGGATTACATATAATGAATCCTTTAAAATGTTGGTGATACTCCATTGTAATGTGCCGAGAGGTGAGAAATGAAGGTTCACTTGGCCATCTTGGTCGGGTTTGGTCAAGGGACTAATAGATCTATTGGATGGTTTTTCCAAGATAAATCACGTTCCATGATTTATGCGTTATTTCTATGATTTGAAATATTGTTTTTTCTCTCACATTTATTTGGTATCTGATGTTAGGTTAAACTTGACTCGGTGAAAGAGTCAAAGTTGTTAGGTCAATAGTTGTTATTTCAGACACACGATATTGGTGACCTATGGTATTGAACCCATGGATTATGTGTAATGAATCGTAAGGCAGGTGATACTCCATTGTAATGTGTCGAGGGGTGATAAGTGAAAGCTGACTTGTCTAGCTTGGCCAAGTTTGGTCAAGGAACTAATAGATCTATTGGATGGTTTTTCTCATTTGGGTTTTGCAAGATAAATCACATGTAATGATTTATGTGTTGTTTCTATGATTTGAAATATTATTTTTTCTCTCACATTTTAAAAACATATTAATTTCAATCTCAATATAAATGTGGATCATAATCAATTTGACGTTTAAGGGAGTTACTTGTTGGTCTCTATCCTATGTCTGGTGGGTTACAAATTCTCTTATTGTCATTTCGATGCCATTATAAATTGTTTATGTTTGTAGCATCAGACAGGTACTTCCGCACAAGTCTAAGTGTCTAGACATGTGGAAGTCATCTAAATACTTCTACCTTAATAATTTACTTTAATTAAATAAATTATTAAAGTAAAGTTGTTTTATTAATTAGTTGAGTTTTATTTAATGGAATACTAAAGTTGTTAGCATTAGTGGACTAAATGTTAGCCATTGATCTCAAGTGAGTTGAGATTTAATATCAACCATCAATCACTTTAGATATTAGGGTTAGGTCATAAATCAATATTATAAAAGAAAGACTAGGGTTGAGAAGGAGACACTTTTCATTATAGAGAGAGAGAAAATAAATATCTTTTTCTCAAGGAGATCTTGGATAGGTGGAGAAGTAATTTCATCTAGAGATCGGTACAAGTCAGGGAGAAGAGAGAACAGTGGTAGTCACAATAATATGTCACAGATTGGAGCCACAGCAGCATGAACAAAGTTGTATGCATTGTACAGGTCAGTCAACGTGTGTATGTATGCGAGATATATAATAGGCAAACATGTACATAAGCGAGCTACAGTGCAAGAAGGCACATACAAGTCCAAGAAAATGATTGTATGAGACCATACAATGAAGGAGGATTTGATAGGGTTTGTAGGTTCTATATATAGTTTTTTGTATTTCTTCGTGGGCCATTTTCCTAGTAAGGGAGCCCTTGTAATATTTGATGTTATTCTAATGATAAGTTGATTTCAATAGAATAAATATTTGTATGTTTGGAATTGGTTTCTTTGCTTTCACTATTTATTTGAGTTAATTATTCCAGCAAGTGTATTTTTTTTGTAAGCTACTAATCTGATTTACAACAAGGAAATCACTAGTAAACAATTTACCTAGGTGCCAGGATTACAAAGTTAACATGGCATGAGATAATTCACTATGAGAGGAAGAAAGATTTTAGTTCCATGATATTTTTCATCAGATCTATCATATCTACAAAGATATATCTGTATATCTATAAACCAGTTGTTAGATCGAAGGACGAATTTCAAGGAAACAACCATACAATAGTAGAACTTGTTTTTGCAGTCATATGGGGATGTACATGGGTATCATTAGAGCATAACATGTACATATGCAAGCATCATAAGAGAAAATAATGTACATACATGTTGCATAGGTCTTACATGGAATACACAAGTTTGTGTTCAGGCAAATTCAATAGCGGGTTATTTCCACAACATATTATAAGATCTAAGGGATGACAACAACAATTTTGAGAGTTGAATATAGATTGGATGGATCATCCAAATTCCTATCTTGGAAATAAAGATTTACTTTTCTTTTGAAGGAGCATGACCTTTGGAATATTATAGAAAATATTGTTCCTATACTGATATATCCGCAAGAATTGGTGACTCATGAGAAGAAGGAGATTAAAGAGGAATGGATGATATTGGATGAAGTGAAGGATCATTTGATTCCTCACTTATCTAAGAAGAAGACAAGCAATTATATGTTTGATGCCATGGTATGTTTATTCCAGAGAGATAAATTGAATGGGAAGATAATCTTGAGAAATAAACTTACGTTTTTGTAGATGTCAAGATATGACAATATTACTAGCTACTTCATGAGGATGAATCAGGTACATGATCAACTTGCATATATTGGAGAGAAATTGGTTGATGTATAACTTGTAAATGTGGCATTGAATGGTTTCCCAAATTCTTGGGAACCACTTGTCAAGGGAATTTGTGCTCGGGAAAATATTTCATATTGGTGGAGGCTTAAGGATGATTGTATCTAGGAAGAGACTCGAGAGGATTCTAAAGTCAACAAGTAAGGAGGTAGTGATGAGAACCTATCCATTATCACTAAGACAATAAAGGGTGAAGGGAAGGTTTTTGTAAGGTCCCGCCTTACTCATCATCAAACATAGGAAGCTAAAATTAGTATAGGTATACTCTTTTTTAAACAACTACAAATTAATTCAGCTATCATGTAATTGTAACCATGTTTATAATTATGTAACTATGTACATAAAAACACACTCTTAAATAATTACCAAACCTATTCTAATTATATTTCTTTCTACTACCACCAACCCACCAACTTCAATTCAAAATATGTATAACGAAGTGTATTTAACTTCATCATAAAAATATTTGAATTTCCAAATCAAGAGTAGAAGACAAACTTAGAAATCTATATCCAAATGGAATTTAGTCAAATAATTCACATAAATGCAAGATGCAAACATTGAATTATATGCTCAATCATTTTTCATACATACAACCTCTAGAGTCATTAGTCCCGTGAGACAGCTCAGATGGTAAGACAAGTGTACCTTTCTCCAAGTGTTGGGAGGAGGTCTTGTGATCAAACCTTGCTGAGTCTCCGGGATGGATATTGTAATGCTGCTATGTAAAAACATTGTATACTGTTGTATATAATCGAGAAACTTTCCCGTGGAAAAAAAAAAAAACCTCTAGAGTCATTGAGGCATTTAATCAAACACATGCATATTACATACATATCTACAGCCAATGAGACATTTAATCAAAAATATTTCATGCAAATAAACCTATAGACATTAAGGCATTCAATCAAACACTTTGCATGCAAAAAAACCTACATCCATTGAGGCATTTAATCATACACTTTGCATGCAACTAAACCTATATCCATTGATACATTTAATCAAATATATTGCTTGCAAATACACCTATAGCCATTGAGGCATTTTATCAAACATTTTCCTTTATGCAAATTACAGTTTACGAAAGAAATCAACAACCATATATTTGTTTTGAAAATTGAGAATAAATGACATCTTCATCTAATCAAACAATAACATAACTCCCACACGGCATATGCAAATTCTATAAATCGACAAGATTAATGAATTAGCTTCTATAAACACGATTTTTGGACTCAAAATGGGGGCGACATTGTATTTCGGTAGAGATACCCCCTATGTTTTCACTGGTTCGAAACATAACCATTCCAAAACATGATTTATTAAAAAAACGGTGAAATTAATTCTATAAATTCTAAATTCTATTTGCAGAATTAATCTAGCATATGGCATGCATAGTAAATTCTACAGTCACCAACAAAATTAATAACAAAACAATAATATAAAATCATTTTATAGATAAATTCTATGATAAACATAAATGGAAATAATTAAACCAATTAACCAGATTTCCTAAACCTTCTTGCAGACCTTTTTTTTTACTTCTACTTTCATGAAGAAATTTGTAGAATGAGAAAGAGAAATAGAAGAAATAAGAGAGAACAATTTTAGCTTCAACAACATGTTCGTTTCCTTTAACCTTGCATACCATTTCTTCCACATGTGCTAAACATCCATATAGATTCCTAAAATATTAGGTGAAATATATTATACCTAAATCTCCATAATTAATCCACATGTAAACATTTTCAGGCAACAATTTATGAGTAAACAAAATTATTCCAAATATATAAAATAACCCAAAATATCAAAATTTAAACAACTGAAATTTTACCTGAAACCAACAACGCATTCCTCTACGGAAACTGTAGACAATTTATGTAGAAACTTCAACCTTAAGCCCACTGATAATCTCACGACAACAGTTGTAGACAATTTTTGCAGTAGTTCCACTTGCCAACTCAACATACCAACCAACTCACCACCCAACCTTATATAGGGAGAACTTTGAGAACTTCTCCCCTTAGAACCCCTGAGCTGTAAGAGCTCACAAATAGTATCAGGATGCAGCAATAGTGAGATAAAAGGAAAATTAAGGAAGAGTGCTTAGGGAATAATATGATCCACTCTTCCTTCCAACACCACTTATATCTTACTCAACCAGGCCAAGCTAACCTAGATATCTAATTTGGAGTTTCAAAATCATTTCGAAAACATCTAGTTACTTACCTCCATTCCCCCTCATTCAATGAGGCCCTTCTACATTTATAGGCCTTGAGAGGGATGACACCTCACCCTCTCATCCAAAATTAGATATTTTATTCCTTTTTTTAAATAATAATATTATGTATTATTCACCACCCCCTCTAAGGTGACACTCTCACATATTTCTTATTTTACTAAATAATTAATTAACTTAATATTCATCACCGCCATGTGTCACTTTTATATCATTCGTTATTATTCTTTTTTTGTTAAATTAATTAATTCACTTTTTTATTAAATAATTATTAAATTTGAAATACCCTCAAAGGTGGGTAAATTTTGAATCAAATTAATTCAATGTTTAACCTAGGTTGGACTACCTGGTTGATTTATGCCCCTTAGTGGTGATATTATGTTGGAGAATAGGGATTCCATGCCCCTATGGCATGCCTCTCCATAATTATTAGGACTTCATTGCCTTTCCTTATACCTAAGACTCCATGCCCTAATCTATTCAACAGATCCAATAATCCACGTCTTGATATTTCAAAGATTTAGGACTCCTCACCCTAATGTTTTGTTCATAGGTCCAAGACTATGAGTCTTGATCTTCCATGGATTTAGGATTCATTTCCACAAATTCCATGGCTTATCGTCTATTCTTCTTGAAACTCTATGTTTCCCTCAATGTACTTATTGTGAGCTCATACCCATATGATGATCTTGTTGGAAAGGTCTTGTTTCCCTAGACCTACACAGATCATAACTGCATAGATTAAGATCATAAATTTAAAATTTATAATGAATTAAATTAATCACATTTTACCAAAATGTGTACATGAATTTCACATCACATTTTACCAAAATGTGTACATGAATTTCACATTTATTTCCTCGATCTAAGCATCCATATCGACAAGTAAGTAAGTTCCCTTCCACATCTTATTCATTACAAGGTTAATCATAATCAACTAGTTGTTCCACATAGAAATGATAAGAATCATAATCAAACATATAAGAATACATAAGAAAAGATGAAATCATATAATGAGATACTATATTTCACAAGTCAAGTGAACCAATGAATTCTACAACATATAAGTTCGGCATACATAATCCATCAACAATCACCCTCCTCAGGTGTCACAAAACTAGATTAGCCAAGATGGGGCACCAAAATTCCTAGAAAGAAAGATAATAGTGATGGAGGTACATCATAGCCAGAGAAGAAGAAGGAATTGAGTAAGATAAATTTCTTTGAATGTCACAATAATGGTCATTATGCATCATAATTTCTATAGAAGAAGAAATGAAGAGGAAAATCGCAGCAGGTAGTAGCATCTACAAAAACTCAGTTGGATGAGTTTGCTACAATGTTCAAGATATATTTCTCTCTAGTTTCCTTCCTTTTTACTATCATATCCACAAGGAGTGTGTGGTACTTGGAAAATGGTGCATCTCATCATATGACAAAATCATGGGAGTTATTCATCAATATGATGGAGAAGGAATATGGAGTCCATGTGGAGCTTGGTGATGATGCCAAGTATGAAGTGAAGGGTGAGGGAAATATTTTGATCTGACTTGAGTCGGGAGGTTTGTTTGATGCACATGATGTGATTTATATACCAAGACTTAGGAAAACAATTCTCTCAGTCTTAGTTAGAGAGGAGATTGGTTTTGCAGTTATATTCCAGAGAGGGAAAGTACTCATACGTCTATTGGGAGCTAGCCCTGACACAACAATGGTCCTTGGGGTTGTTGTTCGTGAGATTAAACTTAAGGCTCAAAGAGTAATGTCAGGCATCAGGAAAATTTAAAGAGATTGTTTTAAAGAGTGTTTTTTCTACATTTAGTTATATAAGAAAAGATCCTTAAATGAAATTAATAATAGGACAATACAGAGGTCATATTTCATTGTCTGAGTCACAATTATAAAATCGAATGGTGTGGGAGAAACTTACAAAAATGTTAAACAAATCAAGGCATCAATTAATGAAGAGTCTCACCTTGTTGTAGTATAAGAAAAGTGGATAGTGCAGCCTTGAACAAGATATAAAATGTGGTAATTCATGTAGCTTGCAAGTGTTGTATTACTTACAACAATTATAGAGGAAAAACTACTTACTTAACGAATTACTGAGATTATATGATTACAATAGTTGTGATAGTAAATTGCAATCTATCACTTATAAAGGAATTAGATTTTTGTTTGTTGTGATGTGAACGTATTTTGTAAACAACTTATATGGTGTTTTCAATGACACGTGAGTTTCCCATGTTCTCACCAGAAGAGAGACATTAATTCAAGTTGCTAACAGATGACAATAGAGAAGTATGCCAGAAAAGAAAAGAGATGTCCCCGTACAATCCTGAACCCGTTCAATCTAGACCCAAAAGAAAAGGGTAGGTCCCCATCATTCACACCAGAGATATGGAAATACAGGAGAAACACCCAACTCGAACTAAATAGAATTTGGAATCTCTGTCTGCACCTGTTATTAATACTCAAAAAGGAGAGTTTTATTTATTACATCTAGCAAGAAGAAACCTAGAATAGATATTAAATCTATGTATTTATACAAAATCGGCCACAACTCAAAACGGTTGGACTTCTTACAATATTTAATTAAAATAGTGTATTTGGAATAGGACAACAATGTGTAGAATATGATTATATTTGTTGGTATTCCCCTCCATATCTTCGTCTGTTGGAATAAACGTTTCCTTTCCTCATTCCTTTAGGATGAACACATCTATCGTCTGGTCTTCTTAATAATTCAACATAATATCATTATCCATTGTAGTTCTATTGACATCTATCCTTCCAACTATGTTCAATAATGCCATGACATTTTCTTACCTACTCACAATTGTGCTTGATTTTCCATGCTCAATGCATTGGTTTCATCTATATAAAAATTCCACCACCAACTTTGATGTCTCAATTGTTTCATTCAACTTGAAAGTGTATAATTTCCTTTCTACTTGAGGTAGCCTTTCTTGGATTATTTTTACTCCTTGAGCTAAGGCTTGGAACTGTGAACTTGGGTTCACTAGCCATTTATTTATTTTAAGAAGGTCAATCTGGCTCATTTTCTGAATGGCTGCTAGGGTTTCCTCTCTGCTCTTCTTGGAGTTTTGTTGGTTCATTTCAATATCGATTTTCCCCAGGGTCTTTGCAATAATGCTTCCCTCAAAATTAATCAGTATTTTTTCTAATGATGATAACTCTTCTTGGAAAGATTCCTTTACTTCCTTGACTAATTTCTTGCTCTTTACCAAATTTTTTACCCACACCTTCAGGGCCATATCACCTCTTATTTGTTCAGAAGGGGAAAGTCGAGGAAAATAAGGGATACTATATTTATGTGCCAATGTGATGGCTTCTTGAAATTTATCTCAGGCTAAGTGAGCTTCTTTTTCCTTGGTATAGACATCCTTCAGAGCAAAGTATAATTCCTGATAGAACCTCTTGATGGAATCAACCTTCATAAAAATATCTTGTCGGGCCCTTTCCAGTTTTTCGTTTATTTCCAATGCTTGAATCTGGAATGTTGGAATGTCTATCGAGACACCTTCGGTCACCTTTAATCTAGCTTTTAGTTGTATTATAAATTCATCATGTTGAGTGACTAGACCCTGGTTTGCCTATGAATTTTGATGGAGATCCTTGAGGTTAGTCTGCAGTTGTTGGATTTGATGTCGATCGTGAGCTCTAATAATGGGGCTTCTAATTCTTGAGTCAAAACCTCAGAGCTCTTTGGGTTTTCCTCAATATTCTATTTACCAGAGTACCCTGGTTCAAAACCTAGAGGTATATATTCCTATGGAGGAGGAGCGACTATCGATTCTCCTTGTAGCATTTTCGACAAATTGTTTCTCCTGTGTGTTTGGAAACTGAGGAAACTAGCCTGTTGATCTGTGGACAATGTTTGGAATTTTTCCTGTACCTCCTTATAAGACCTAAACCCCATGGGGAGTTTTCATGCACATATCTCTTCATGTTGAATTGGGCTAGGTGGTTATCCACTATTTTGTGTGGTTCATGCCTTTTGAATTCGATGTCAACCAATTTGACATCCTCTAAAGTTGCATCCTCCACTTTGGAGTGCCTGAAATCCAATAGTGAAAACATGCCAACCTGGATGGGGAAGGTCAACCATACCTTTTTCTGGGTTGCCTTCAGCTCCTTGCTTATGCCTCCTATTACTGTCTAGTAAGCTACTTCCTTGCACACTAGTTGGTCTGGTAAAAAACATGGGAGAGCATGGGGAGGAATTGAACATCCGAAAACCATGATATAAGAGAAGTTTTCTTTGATGAACCAATCTGCTAGTTTGTCGATATTCCCCATAATTATGTTTGAAATTCGAGGAAGTGGGTGACCATATAGGGATATATGAACAGGTACCCCTACATGTTGGCAATTTCAGTTAACAGAAAGCAAATCAGCGTATACTTGTCATTGATGGAAAGTACAGTTGTCGTTGCAGTGATGACAATAGCAATGAATAGCCGCGCAACAATAATCGGGAGGAGAAGAGTCAGTGACCGTAGGATCCCATTCAAATTTCCTGAAAGAACGAGGGCCGTCGGATCTGTAGAAGTTGTGAGAGAGATAATCCATCGGAGAATCGGGGATCGAGACTTTGAAATGTCCAGTTCACTCTACAATGAAAACCCCGAAATCGCGATACGCGATTTCACGATTTGATCGTAGCCGTTAAATCAAGCAGGGATCTAGACCGTTCATTCGTATGGACGCGTGGCAGCCAGGAGGCTTCATCGGAGATTCAGGGATTGGGATTTCATAATTCAAAGAACACAATGCAACGAAAACTCCAATTTCGCGATATACGAAATCCCGACTGAATCTGAACCGTCAGATCAACATTTGATCTAGACCGTTGATCCAACTCACGTCGGTAGACCACATCACCCAGGGACACATGGCACAACCAGAGAATGACAGGTGTCAGGTTGATCTAACACTTCAGGCTCATGCAATTCATGAATCATAGTGACACGTG
>SNQJ01S0106373.1:58214-69608 GCA_010110895.2 Picea sitchensis | reverse complement strand
TTCCTCTGTAGAAGTGTTTGGTAGGAGTTCGACGGCTAGTTTTAAGGAGAGTATCTCGCATTCAATCGGGAGGATGGCTTCTAGACCATAGACTAACCAGAAAGGTGTAAACCCAGTAGCGGACTTAACAAACGTCTAGTAAGACCACAATGCTAAAAACAACATTGTGTGCCAACTTTTTTTGTGAATCCCTATCATTCGTTGAAGCATGGTTATGAGAACTTTATTAATCGCTTCGACTTGGTTGTTGGCTTGTGGGTAATAGGGCGTTGAGTTTTCATGGCGAAGACCCAACTTTTTAGTGAGTTCAGACATCATGAAGTTTTGTAAAGTGGCTACCGTGGTCAGTGACGATAGATTGAGGAAAACCAAAATGAGCTATGATGTGATTTAAAATGAATAATGTTGTGGTCTTTCTAGTATTGTCAAATGTCGACATCGCCTCGGCCCATTTCGTAAAATAATCTACGACTACAATAATGTATCCATGCCCCCGGCCGAGTGGGGGTGACATGTCATGAAATCGATACCCCATTTCACAAAGGGACCAACGGATACCACAGGGTGAAGAGGAATAGGATGTGATCGTATCTTATGATTATAGGTCTGGCAAGCGTGGCATTTTTGGACGGCGATTATGCAATCGTTAAATAAAGAAGGCCAAAAATACCCTGCTCATAAGATCTTCTGGGCAGTAGCATACCCGGACATATGACCACCACAGGCTCTAGAATGGCAGTCATTTAAGGCTTTCTTGGCTTCGTCGAACATGAGGCAGTGTCAAAAAACTAAGTCAATCCCACGATGATAAAGAGTATCCCCGAGGATAATATATTGACAGGCTTGGTAGCGTATTCGATGTCGGTCATTACTGGACAAATGGGGCCAGAAAGTGTGGGATTGGAGATATATGATGATATCTTCATACCAAAGATCATCGAAACTAATTAGGAAAAGGGATTCATCAGGTAATGAATCAACTGCTACATTTTTCATTTTAGAGTAGGGAAAGTCGCATATCAACTCATCAAACACTAAGTACTTCTTGGACTTAGCTTGTTCAAATTCCAAGTCAAAATCCTGGAGTATCACGATCCATTTGGAGTATTTTCCCCCTAGCAATTGATGTGTGAGAATGTGTTGCATAGGGTTGTAGTTAGAAATTACCGTAGTCTTGAGAGAGAGGATTTAGTGTCGGAAATGTTGAACTACTTGGACGGCTGCCAAGGCCAGTTTTTCGACATGTAAATACTTGGTTTTGGTAGGCGTTAGACTTCGAATCAAGTAATATATAACATGTTCATCATGAGAGTCATACTCTTGGATGAGAACCATAGCGATGGTGTAATCCAAGGCTGTGAGGTAGAGGAAATAATCGCGACTATAATCGGGGGCGAAGAGAAGTGGAGCACGTGTCAGGGACAGTTTCAAAGCTTCGAAGGATTTGTTTGCAATGGTATCACATACGAACTCAAACCCTATTTTGAGTAGTCGCATAAATCCAAGAGCTATCTTGGCATAGTTTGGGATGAAACGACGAAGAAAGTTTGCTTTCCCTTGCAAAATTTGTAACTGGTGAAGTGTAGAAGGAGGAGGGAGATTCATAATCACCTCAACCTTTAAAGGATATACCATGATCCCTTGATGTGAAACAATAAAGCTAGAAGTCATCTGGATTCTATGCAGAAAATGCATTTGTGAGGATTCAAGCATATATGGTAAAACCGACAGCGGAGAAAAATGGCTCGGAGGTGGATTGGATGATCGACCCAGCACATGGAATGAGCGGGTAAGTCATCAAGATATGGCTGCACGATGTGCTTGATAGCATGGAAGGCATAATACATAGTGTGTTGAAAGGTTGCGCCAACATCGTTTAGACCGAAAGGAAGTTTCCGATAGGTGAAAGTGCCCCAAGGACAAATGAAAGCGGTTTTGTGTTGATCCTCGGGAACAATATTGATTTGATTATATCCGGAGAAACCATCCATCAGAGAGAAGATTTCACTTCCGGCGTAATTGTCAACAATCTGATCGATGAAGGGGGTAGGAAAGTTGTCTTTAGGACAAGATTTTTTAATATCCCCATAATCAATGCATACGCGGATTGTGCCTTGTTTCTTGTTGATCGGGACAAGATTGGAAACCCAGTCAGTGAGGGCCACTGGGTAAATAAAGTTGTCTTTGAGAAGTTTCTTGACTTCAATCTTGATAGCAGCTTCTTTACGTGGGTGAACTGGATGAAGGTGTTGTCGGACGGGTTTATCATCTGGGTATGCCTTAATCTCATGTATCATAATGTCGGGGTCGATACCGACATTTATTCATAGCTCTAGTCGAAGACGTCACAAAACTCTTTGAAAAGTGACTTGTAGGTGATGATTTCATCAGGGGAACACGAAGCTTCGATATGCACATTTTTGACAATTCCAGGTTTGATGGATATGTCGAGGGGAATAGTGGGTGAGATATTGCTTAAGGTCCCTTCAGAAAACACATCATGTGTGGACTCAGGAATGGTTGACATGATGACAATAGTCGATGGGGTCAAAATCCGTTGGTAGTTCTCGATGTTGTGTTGTTCCAGGAAGAGGATGGAACATTGATGGCCATCATTCTGGGGGGTGTCTTCCATGACAAACATAATCATCCCGTCCATGGGAAAAATGATGCGGATAGGATTTGGACATAAATCACCAAGAGAGGAGGTGGAAGGGGTTGTCTATTGAATGGCCTGATAGGTGGATTCGACCGGACTCAAAGGAATTTCGTTGTCGTAACGAAGATGATTGTCGGGTTCGGGTACCATCCATGGGTCGTGAGATGCAGGGGTTCCATGAATCGAGGTGGAGATCATGTTGATTGAAGCGACAGACGAGTGTGTAACATCAGGTGGTGGAATGGGGAAGGTACCCATTAACGAAGAGTCTTTTAGAAGACCTACACCAATGTTCTCATAACCCAGTGGGGTTTTGGCGACGAACAGTATGTTGCCCGTACGTGTATCCGAGTTAAAGAAGGCTAATTGGCTGACGGTAATTACCTTTCCTTGATGTGGGAAATGTACAACATGAAAAAGTGTCGACACAACTGCATGCATGGAATTGATCCAACTACAGCCAAGCAGAAGATTGTAATTGAGAGGAGAGTCAAAGACTTCCACTTCGACTTGGACCATTTTTCCTTCTATCATGATTGGCAACGAAGGAAGGACACCGTAAGGCTTAAAACTAGATCCATTGAAGGCTTTGAGTGTGTTATGGGATTCAGTCAAAGAGGGAGAGCCGATGGCTTTCTAGCAGGTAACAGACATGACACACATCGAGGAACCCTCGTCGATAACAGTTCTACAAATGTTTTTATCGGAGACAATCACTTGAATTTGGAATGCAAGTTGAGGGGGTAACCTTGGAATGTGATCTTCCAAGTCAAAAATTATTAAATTCGTGTCCGTCTGGTCGATTCCACCGATAGCTTTCAACAGTGCCTTCTGTTATGTCGGACAACTTTGAAGGACTTCGAGGGTTGACATCGCAGAAGGTGCTTGGGCCAAATCTTCAACAATGCTGTAGTTCTGGGCAGCACGAGCATGAGGATGGAAACCCGATTTCTGAATGATGCCCTTTGGAGGGGGGCGAAGAACTGTGTCAAGGCTCGGTCGTTCGAGATGAGGAGTACCATTGGTAGGTGGAGTCGTGGGAGATGGTTGGACCAATGAAGGAGGTATAACATCAACCTTCTCCTTAGAGGGAGAATAATCTTTTGGCTCGAGTGGTAAGTGCGATGTCATTCTTCTTTGAATCGCCAGTACACATTAATACATAAGATGTAGTGGAAGGGGAAGGTTGGTCATGAATGACCAATTGGGCCTGTTGTTGAGAGGGGAAGGGTTGGGACAAAATGGTCAGAGTGGGTGGTTTCGGGGCCCCTTGAAGGAACTTAGTAACCTTGGCGCGTCGTGGACAATCCTTCATGTAGTGATCATCACCATAGATAAGACAAGGGTATTGAGATTTGCGCTTATCCCTATCATCAACAGGTGGAGTTTTCATTTTCTCGGCTTGCAAAGTATTTTTGTCCTCCTTATTCTTACCCTTTCCCTTTTTGGATTTGTTTTTACCGGCTGGGGTAGATTGAACTGCATTTACCTCAGAAGTCTTTCCGGTGGGAGGGGTAGGAGACGAAGCATTTTGAACATTAGAAGAAATGGGTTTGGGTTTGTTGCTTGAGGTGGAATGTGGTTGGGCATGGAAAGTGCCAATCACATTTTCGGCTGCATGAGAAGCAGCTAGAGTAGTTGAAGTGGCAGAAGTGGAAGGACGAGGTGCATCAGGGAATAAGTCGTAAAGAGTACCCTCTTGTGAGTAAACGAGCTCAAGGTATTGAGCACGACTTATGGCATGTTCTTCCATGACAACTCCACCCATGGAGATGTCACGACCAATGTCATTCATGAATTATTTGGTGAACCACTCGGCCAACAACTGATCAATAAGTTCGAGTTTGATGAGACGTCGTCTCGATCGCCACTCACGAATGTGATCAGATATATGAGTGGCTTTGTTTTGTTTGAAATAACTCAAAATATCGATCCTCATTTCATAACGAATCGGTAACTAGTAGTGGGTGAGGAAAGCCATAGCTAGGGTGTTGAAGTCGGCGAAGAAACCTTGTGGTAATTCTATATACCACTTCGCGACAGAACCTGTAAGAGTTCTTTGAAAAAGACGTAAACCAATAGAGTCATCCATCAAGGAGTTGGATGAGCACCAGAGGTGAAAAGTCACCACGTGATTGTTCGGGTCCTCTCCCACTTTGCCATCGAATTTAGGGATGTCATATGGTAGCTTGGCTGGTATAGCGGGCCATTGGGGAGAGTGACAGATTGGATCATTTAAAATCCTTGACAGATCTGGGAGGTCCAAAGTGGCCAAGAAGGGTAACTATCGATTCACATACAGGTACTGCTGGCTTTGGGGAGGGAGTCCCATCGACAAACCAGTGGGACCATAAGTAGTCTGCATATAATGCGAAGACCTAAGCAGATTCGGTGGTTGTTGTGGAGAAAAGTAGCTCATGGGATTGTATCCTTGAACAGGGATGTGAGTTTGAGTATTCGAGCCCCAAATAGGATTGGACGTACCTAGATATGGTTGGCCTATACTAGGGTGTATAACAGATGTAGCTGGAGGCTATTGGCCCCCAGTCGATTGAGGATTATGTTGTATCATATGGTTCCAATACTGGGCCAAGGATGGAGATATGTTTTGTCCATAGGGTGGGGTTGGTGGGGGTTTTTCTCCAATCAAAGATTGTGTTCCGATTGGGATTTGTGTTCCAATAGGAATTTTCCCTATAAGGGGGGGTTGAGTCAAACCTCCTTGGTGAAATTGTCCACCAACAGAAATCAGGTAATTTGGTGTGAACGATGGGATGGTGCCACTAGGATTGGTGCCACCGATAGAGGATGGAAAAGGTCCTCCGAAAGGGGATTGAGGAAGTGTCAGAATGAATCCAGGAGGAGAGTGCCTAGAAGAAGAGGGACCACCAGGAGTTCCATATGGGGTTTGCGTAGGAGTGGGAATAGAAGCATTCAACGCACGGTATCCAGGTGGAAGTGTCAAGGTGACACTAGGTCAGAGTAGTGTGCCAATGGGGGCTTGACTAGCCACTATAATCTTGGTGTGAATACTCATAGTATCTATGTAATGGACCATTTGTAAAGGGAGGGTCAAGATGTGGTCAGCTCGCGGAGCTTCTGTACTAGGAAAATAATAAGCAGTAGTAAAAGGTATTGCATTTGGTTCAGAGGTTTCAGGGAATGTAGGTGAGACGGTGATATCAACGCCTTCTCCTGAACCAAAGAGATCCCATCTAAAAATGCCAGAAGTCCAAAAAAGATCTTGGCCCTCAAGTCTTGGAAAAGGTCCAGTCGGTGATCCAGAAGACAAAACAACTAAATCTCCAGAATAATTCACTCACATAATACATCTCTTAGAATCAGGGTGAAGTCAAAATCCCTTTCGAGAATTGGTAATTTGGAACCATTCTAGAGAGTCGGTTATTTCCACTTGTGGAGTGGTGACGTCTTGGACTTCACTCTATTGAGGAAAGCCCTCTGGTGAGCTTGTAGGCAAGGGTTGAGAACCTTCCATATTTTCTGGGGGTAAGCCCTGCATTCTACGTGAAGAATGTGGAGGGTCTATTGTGAATGATTTACAAACTTACGAAGAAAATCCTATGGTCAACTTGGGTAAACAAACAACATGCGCTAGTAAAAATTCTAGGAAACAACACCAAGCAAACAAGACCTTCTAATTCTGAAGTTACTAGTTGGTGATTAATTCCAACGTCTCAACAACGAGATGAGAAGGGGCTGGGCTAGGGTGGAAAAGTTACGTTGACGACCTACTTAACGGACTTACACCCTCGTGCAAGATCCCACACATAATCATGGGTATACCCTCCAAGGAGCCCGAGTGAGTTTGGCCAACGTCGATTCTAGGTACCATTAAGACTTGCCCCTTCACAGTCACCTTGTGTAAGACCCTAAGAAGATAGGCCACTAAGGTTACCACCGACAACAATAAATCCTGGGGGGACAGTTGACAGTCCAATCCACATGCAAGGGCAGGCTATCTAGCCCAAAATCAACTTGAGAGGCTTCCACTCATCATTGTGGGTATACCTCCAAGTGACCCCCGTAATGCGTGCAATCTCTACACCGATATCAATGAAGCAGGGTGAGTAACTCTGTCAATATCAATGCGACCTGGGCTTTGCCCTTATGTGAGAAGGGCTTCCTAGGACAAAATGTTGCAAATGGAATTTGACACTCCTTAACACAAGATGTTATTGTGTGTTTTGTGCTTTGGAGAGTGTATCTCTCTGCCTATTCCAAAGCTCTAGCCTAGCTAATTGTTGGTGTAATAGAGTCCTAGAAAAGAGTTACTAGTTAAATTTTAAAATTGCGCAATATTATTAAAGGATGTTGTTACTCATAGGAAACATAAATGAAACCGATGTTTTGTGAGACTCTAACCCAACAATGCAAAGATAGGAATGAAAAATATCAATTCTTGTTCGATGAATCCTATTTACAGGAGGGAAAGAGGATTTTTCTGGAATAATCTTGAACTACGATATACAATCTTCTTTAAAATGCAATCTCAACAAATCACGTAACAATGACAATTCTCTATTTGTTCTATTTCAACGATTGATTTCCAATATTTTCAAAATAAAATTGCTTTTAAAAATAAAATTGTTTTCTACTTTTCAAAAAGAACCACCATGGTGGTGAAACTAAGGAAAACCAATAACTAACAAATAAGCAATAAACAAAACCCAAACCAATCTTTCAATGCAGACAAAAATGACAAGAAGACAAGACTAGTCTTTTCAATTGCATGAGAACAATGATTTTCCAAGTATTGAGTAAACGAGAAAGACAAACAATCCCAACTTTCAAACCGATCACCGGCTCCTAACCAAACACGTACTTAGATTCCAGGATCAGAGATTATATCCTTGCTAAGAAAATTCAAGAGATAAGAGTTGAGAAAAAGAAGGACAAGAAGAGCCTTTGATTTCTAAAGACTGATCGTGCACAAAATCTGAAGTCAAGAAACAATCAACCAGTTTCCCAAGAAGTTCTTTTCAGACACACATACAAATCTGGGCATCTGAGCATACAAAAACCTTAATTCCAAAAATTTTAAAAATGGGTTCGCAGGCTATCAGTAATGTACAGTGCAAGAATGGATCATTCTCGCAAGCTAATCACAAGGAGAGTGCAAGAATCCCGCACTGGATTGAAAGGCAGGGTGCGAACTCAAGGGGTTCTCGCAGGCCACAGAGGGGTTCAGTGTGAGAAGGCCTGAAACTAGGCAAAATTTTGGAAAGAGACAAAAATTTTGAAGGGACTTCTAGACCCATAGAGTCTGTCAGAGTTTCCTGAAGACTTAGAGATTGATAGAAATGAAGAAAAGTAAGGAAAGAGCAAATGCCCAAGGAAAAACACCGAAAACCACTAAAAAATGGGTTGCATCCCCAGTGGAGTCACCAATTTTGCTATTGGACTAATCGGTAGGTGCAGACACTAACAGATCTCCCTAGATCCACCTGGATCTAGAAAAAAACAGACAGGACATGACTCTTTCCCTAAGTTACGACCATTGAATTAGCTAGTAAGGAGGAACAAGTGACATACCTTTGTATCGCTTCCTTAAGTCTCTATTGCCCCCGCTTCGCTCCAGTGCTCTCATGAGGTCAAGACCAAGACAACTCAAACCAACCAAAGTGAAGATAGCAAAATATATTCAATCATCAACTTATGCATATGATCAAGGAATTACACAATAAAGTAAGAATGACTTTATGGGAAAAGGACATGTCGTTGTATCATATTAATTGAAAGTAGAAGATACAACCTGATCACCTTGATGTCGCAAGATTTCTTTCAGTGGCTCTTGGTTCCAACACACACACTTTTTCTGTACTTGCATGAAGAAGATCCAATTCCTCTTGATAGACCTACTAGAGTCTCCAAGCTTCTGTTCAAGCAGGGTTCTTCACACAATTCCTTCACCAATTCTTCAATTAATCTTGCTTAACCTTTTCCATGAGAATCCTTTCAATATATAGGAGAGGGTGATATGGTTACATGGATGAGAATGATCCCACCAAATCAGAGAATCCATTAAAATGACAACCATATGAATGCCAACTCATTTTCTAGAAGATTCCCTTCTAGAACCCTCAAGACTTCTTCTCTTTTCCAAGCTTAAAAAAAATTTGCACCCTCTGTATAGAGAAACTTGCAAGAAGTTCGCACCCTAGATGAAGGTGGCCTGGGAGAATGGGTCATTCTCGCACCCTAGGCCATATGCAGCCTACGAACTCACTTTGAAAATATGTTTTCTGGAAGGAGATAAATGCCACTTCTCTCAGGAGAAAGTTCTTGTTGGGACCTTGAGTACACTATTGTTAATACATCACCAAGATGACCAAAATCATGTGTAACACCAGATCCAATTCTAGAAACTTCTTCACATATGTCAAGTCTTGGTTTACATACCTTAGACTTCCTACTGTGTCGAGCATATCTTCCTCAAAGATCACAGCTTGTGGAATTTCTGGCTCAACTAGTTCATACTTCAACTCTTTCTGTAACTTCAATTGCTTTCTTGTAAGATTCCTTGGTGGTACATAATCCCTTGAATAGTGAAATGGAGTTGAAATTGACACTGATGATATCATTATTTCCTTATTCATAGGTATCGATGTCTTCCTAGTGTGTTGTTTCTTCAACTGTGACAAGGCTTCTCTTGTCTTTGTTGGGGCCAGTTCTCTCTGCAACTACTTGCTTGGAAACTAACTTCTTCATATCTAACCATGTTCACTCAGCTCTCTACTCTCGATGCTCTTTATGAAGACTCAAATGAAAATATCTTCCTTCCATCGACCATTCAACTACTTTTATCACTTGTTTCCATTTGTCTTTATTCTTCATTCCCAAACCTGTATCCTAATCCAACTTGTACTTCAGATTCAATTATTTCCATACTCTACAAAAAAAATTCATTATTATCTGGATCATGATCTAGATCTTGCCAGTTTGTTAGGGTCTCATCGTCACTTTCCATTTATGGCTATGCATCTCCACTAATTCACCGTTATGATCTCTCTTTAATGGTTTTCCCATAATGTATGCTTGTTAATGTGTTTCCTAACCTCTATGTGTATCTTTGTTTCACTTCAATCTTCCTTCCTACACATAGTTCCTTCCTACATCTCTATGACACTTTCTGGTCTTATCTCCTTAGTAGTTTTTCCTTATGCATCATGTCATCCTTCAAATTATTTTTTTTCCTTTCCCATTTTATTTTATTTCTCTTCTGTAATAGACTATAATACAAGTACTATGGTACACATACTGGGCACTTCGACTAGTGCATGCAAGTATGACTATCCATATACAGTTTCATCTAACTATCGCTAATCAGTCCTTCCACAATTTCTCCATTTAGTTTCTCCAACTGGACAACACCTGCATTATTCACAAACCTGATCACATATGGACCCAACCAATGCATTTGAAACTTCCCATGGCTCTGCAAAAAACTTGCAGTCATAAACTAAAACTATGTCTCATGTCTTAAACTTCTTTTGTTTAATGTTCAGATCATTCAAAAATTTCTCGCGCACTTTCTGAACTTGCTAATGGAAATGTAGGAAAAACTAATCCTATACCATCTCTACTATTTCTGAACATCTCTTCTCTACTATGCCAAAATATGTAAGCCCTGTCAACGCAACAATGCACAGACTCAGTACTATGAATTCCATAGGCATAACAACTTATTTCCCATACATTAGTCTGAATGGGGTTTGTCTTTTCAACTTCTTACTTGTATTCCTATACTCCCATAATAATACTGGAATTTTTAAGTCCTAGATGTATTGGCTTACATTACACATCTTCGTCAATGCATGTTCTAGTATCTTATTAAATGCTTCCACTATTCCATTTTCTTGAGGGTGATATGGTTTACTCTTTTAATGATGAATATGAAACTTCTTTGTCAATGTTGCAATCATCCTATTCATAAAATGAGTTCCCTAATCACTCATAAGTATTTTGGGAATCCAAACCTTATCTCCATGTTTTCAAACAAGAATCATGCAACTGTCTCCATGCTACAATCTCTTAATGGCTCTACTTCATCACATCTGGTCAAATAATATGTCGCAGTAATGATGTATCTATCTCTTGATCTCTTCATTGGTGGTTTGATCGGCCCAACAAATTCCACTTCCCATTTATCAAAAGCTTTTAATGTCACTTTTGGTACTAAGGGCATCTCATCTCTCCTAGAATTCTTCCCATTTCTTTGGAAAACATCACAAGTCTTACAAAATTCCTTGGCATCCTTTTGAAGGGTAGGCCACCACAATATTGCGCGCAAAATATTTTGAGTTGTTGGTTTTCCTATGTATTTTCCTCTTGCAACCCCTTCATGTCCCTATGACAATATCACATGTCTTTAATGTTTTAATACACATCATCGCAGAATACCACCTATGTCTAACTTGTATAAATTTCTTGCTATAAGTTGATAGTCTACGATCTTCACTACTAACTACTTTTTATGTAAAACTGTAAACTTAGGTGGGGTTATTCCTATACTCAAGAATTGAACTATGTCTACAAAATAGTCATCACCCATTTGTACTGAAAATAAGTGTGTGTATCGTAAGATTTCATCCAAGTTTCCTACACCTTCTCTTGATAGTATGCGCGATAATTGATCAGGTCCTGAATTACATTTCCCTAATTTCAAAATTATGTCAAATTCATATTCCTCAAACTAGCATAGCCATTTTCATATT
>SNQJ01S0106373.1:43077-57675 GCA_010110895.2 Picea sitchensis | reverse complement strand
TCCTTGATTACACACTACATGGCCCAATAAGATACCAAACAACGCACAAAAAATACATTTATTTAAACTCAAAGATATGTGAAACTTCCTACACCTATCCAACATCAAACGAAAAATATCAATATGATCTTTCAATAGGACAAACATTGTCCAATCATCTAAGTATACTTCTAAGAACTTATGGATGAATTATTTAAATGCTACTACAACCACTCTAAAGAATATTGCTAGTGCTTTATTTAATACAAAATACATCATTGTGTATTGGTAACACCCCCATTATGTCGCAAATTTACTCTTATATATACCTTATTGCACAATCTTGATCTGATGATACCTTGAAAATCCATCAGTGAATGAATAAGATTTATTCCCTCCTATATTCTCCAAACTTCATCTATAAATGGTTTAGGAAATGGATCATGTAAGTAGGCATCATTTAATTTCCTTAGATCTACACAAATTATGATCCCTCTTGTCTTCTTATCTCGAACCACCATTGGACTAACCCACTATGATTCTGTGATAGGTTCAACAATTCCAACTTCCAACATCCTATTTTTCTTCGCTTTCACCTTTTTCTTACACACTAGTTTCAATCTGTATGGTCTCTACTTCACTGGATTATAATATATCTTCAAGGGAATATGCATTTCTCCTAACTCCCTAATGATCCCTTTTATCTCTGAAAAATAGTCGGAAACAAATCCTAATATTTCGGTAGTAAGTCTAATATATTCTCAATAGCCTCGTCATTCCAATAGTCGCCTATGTTCACAAATTTGTGCTTGTATTTTGTACCTATATTTATCTTGCACATCCTCAATGGCTTTGCATATATGACCCTTTCAGGTTGTATTCCTTCTACTGTGCATTCTCCTCTAGTTTACAGTATTTGCACATTTTTGGGATCTCCTTCCTCCCCTTGGTGTTCTTCAACAACATTATAACAGTGAAAAACTCCTCTAACTATCATAGTAGATCTATGCGCACTACATACAGGTACTAGTTATACCGATTCTTCTGCTAAAAAAATATTTTTCTTGATGACCTACAAATCTAAGTCAATCAAAGGAGCATATTTTTCAAAACCAAAAGTTACTTTGAAATTGTGTGTTAATTCCTCCCAATTTGCAATTTCTTCGCGCTCTTCCAGTTCCAATTACCAATTCTTCGGGATTGTATCGAAGGTGTGTACAAAAAAAAGTGTCCATTCTTTCCAGGGTACATTTTTCCATGTCGCAATACATTGTGTAACATGCTCCATCGGAAAACTCAATCATGTATACTTCTACATAGTAGCTTCATTCTATGTCTCGAAACTTACCTGTATTAATGTTCTACAATGCTACCAATATATTATTCCATCTTTATTTGCAACCCACCATATTGTTAGGGTCACTTTCAAGGAAACATCTAATGTTAATAATATTTGTTGATATTATGCTAATAATATCAGCAAATATACCCCTTCTTCATAAGTTCTTCAAGTTTCATTTGCAATTCCTTCAGTTCCTTAAAGTTCTCTTATAAAAGAAGTTATATTGATTAATCTGTCATACCTTAGAGGATTATGTAATGTACCCAGCTATCCTAGGGCTAGGACATGCTATGAAAAATCTCTACTATGTTCAAACTCTTATATACATATATTATATAATGAAAATTTAATAGGTATAGACATTATGTTCATACACAGATTCATGTGTAAGTGAAAATAAACACGTACATGCAATAAACACGGGAAATTCTAATAAAATTTAGACATGTACTTAAACACAACATGTAAAATTAACATATAATTGGTACTTATCTTTTTATGAGAAGATCCCAAACTACGTGTAGACCTTCCATGAACCTCCTAGCCTTAGACCATGCTTCTCCAAGATATTAGCAGTGGGTCACCCCCGAGTTGGGACTAAACTCCACCTAGGGTAAAGGAAATCCTAGGCTAGGTTGAGACTACGGAAATTTGCACAATGCAACAGGAAGGATTCCCTCCAAGGAGCCTACTTATGCCCACCACTCACAAAATCTCATTTCTCACATGCTTGTCTCACCCCAGGAATATACACCTTCACTTTTCCACAGACCATCGACTACTCCACTTCCCTTCCAGGGATTCAATAATAGGCCGTATCAGGAATTCTCAAAGCTTTGTAGTTGTTGTTGGACTCCCTCAAAGCTTTGTAGTTGTTGTTGGACTCCCTCTAGGAGAAATCACTTCCCTAGAAATCTCTCTCACCTAGAGAGAGTTTCTCATAGGACTGACAACCTTCTTCTTCAATCCACGAGCCTGACAACCCACCTCTTCAAAACCACAGGCCTGAAAACCTACTTCTTATGTCTAGCTCCTAAGTCAAATGGGTAACCACAGTAGAAAAATCATGTAAGGTAGGGTACGAGCTCAACAAAAATACTAGTTCATGCAAGTTATAGAGGTTCACTATGGTATAGAGTTCAACAATGGAGGAAAATGGCTAACTTCCTTCATGCTTAGTGTGTGAGGGAATGGGGCCAAGGATCCCAAAACAGATGAATTCTCCACATATATTTGCATGCGTTCTGGATGACACATGGCTCTCCAGGAGCTTGTTCCTCTCCACTTAGATTATGTCCCTCTCCCAAAGGAACCTAGGATAACATGGTTTATTTACCAAGCCTTGGTATTTTAGGAAATACATTATAATATTCCCTTGGGTTAATCCCTCAAGATTAACCCCTTTTTCCTAGCCTCTCAACTGCCTTCCCTTTCTCTTCCTAGTTGAGATTAGTCCCCCATAATTCTTTATTCGTGGTTGGTCTACATGCAACAATGTATTTTTATTAATGATTTGCATAATTACATATACAAAAATAGGTTCATTAGCCTTAGCATCTAGGCTCTCAAGCCTAATAAAAACATAAGCCTCCCATCTTATAAATACTTGGCTCACCAGCTTATAAACTTCATTAAACATCATTACAATTCAGCAGGGGCTCAGCCTTGGGGTATTACAATCCCCTCCCCTTATTTATGCACTGTCCTAAGTGCATCATATTTACATATTACATCAAGATTTTCAAAAATCTTCAAAAATATGTGGGTATTCTGCCTACATAACATCTTCATTCTCCCAAGTTGCGTCCTCTGGACCCTACCAGGTCCATTGGACCTTTACAAGCCTTATGGATTGATTCCAAAGATGTTTGATTTTGTGGTCCAGAATGCGTACTAGATGCACTTGAAAATTTATTTCTTGCTCCACCTAAATCACATTCCAATCAATAAAATGATTATCATCAGGTATATATTTCTTAAGCAATGATACATCGAATACATTATGTATAGACATAGATGCAAGCAATGCAATCATATAAGCTATTGGTCCAATCCTCTCTAGGATTTGAAATCACCCACAATATCTAGTTTCCAACTTGGAACAGTTTCCCAACTTCATGGAACTTATGTTGGCCTTCACCTTCAAGAATACATGATCATCCACTTTAAATTCCCTATGAGTTCTTCCCTTGTCAGCATAGCTTTTCTTCCCTTCTTGGGAAACCTTTAAATTATGTTTTATCTTCAACATTTTCTCTTCCATTTCCCTGAGCAACTCTGGCCCAATCAGTGCTCTATCATCTAGGTTGTCCTAGCTTATTTTTGTGTTTCACTTTCTGCCATAAAGTGACTCAAATGGGCTCATATTCAGTGATTCTTGGTACCCATTGTTGTAGGAAAATTCTACCAAGTGTATATAATCTTCCCATTTAGATGGTTTTCTCATCACATACGTCCTTAGAATACCCTATATCACTTGGTTCACTCTTTTTGTTTTCCCATCAGACTAGAGATGATAAGTTGTGCTGAAGTTTAGATTTGTTCTGAACCCTTTGAATAATCCCCTCTAAAACTTTGAGGTAATATTTGGGTCTCTGTCAAACATAATTGTCTTGGGTATGCCATCCAAGCATGTTAATTCCATTATACAAATATTAGCAAAATTGGTTTCCTTGTGAGTAGAAATGGGTAGATTCGGTAAGCTTGTGCACCACCACCATGATAGCATCATGTTGCTTGGTTGTTCTGGGAAATTTGGTGACGAAATCCATTGTCACCACTTCCCACTTCCACTCAGGAACGGGCAACGGCTGTAGCAACCCAGCTGGGTATCTATGCTTAGCCTTGACCTTTTTAAACTCTAAACATTTAACAATGTACTCATCAATCTCCTTTTTCATGTCTGGCCAATAATATTGGCTCTTGACTATTGCAACTATTTTCCGATATAGTGGGTGTCCAACATAAGGTACCTTATGCATCTCTTTCAAAATTGTACTCCTCAATTCGTGAGAATTGGGTACATAAATTATGTTCTGGTACAAGAGAATTCCATCATTTCCCAATTCATAATCTTCAACTTTCTGTTGCATTTTACCTTGATGTAATTTTATTACCAATTCCATGTACTGTAAACCTACTTTTGCAGCGTTGGAAATTTTGCCTTTAAGATCATTTTGATAGATGCTAATGGTTGTAGAAATCACTTCATGCATTCTCCTCCTGAGTGCATCAACCACTTGGTTCTCTTTTCCTTTAATGTGCTTAATATCAAACTCATATTCACAGAGGAATTCCAACCATCTTTTCTTCCTAACATTCAAATTTGGATGATCAAACAAATATTTCAGACCATTATGGCATGTCTTCAACTCAAAACTTTTTCCCATGAGGTAGTGCCTCCAATTATTCAAGGCGTGCACTATGGCCTCCAACTCCAAATCATGAGTGACATATACCCTTTCATTCTCTTTCAATTTAATGGATTCAAAACATATCACAAACACATTTTGACTGAGGAATCCACCAAGTCCTTCTTTGCATGCATTTGTTCAAAACACAAAATATTCATTTCGATCAATAATCCTCAGAATTGGAGCACTGGTTAACAACTACTTCAATTGTTGGAAGCTCCTTTCACATTTTGTTTTCCATTGAACCTTCACTCCCTTCCTTTGCAAGGAAGTGAATGGGTGAGAAATCCTTGAAAACCCTGCAATGAATCTTCTGTAGTACCCAGCTAGACCCATGAAGTATCTGACTTCTATCACATTCTTAGGTCTTGTCCATCCTTTAATGGACTCAATATTTTTAGGGTCCACTGCTATCCCTTCTCCGGATATGATATGCCCCAAATTGTGAATTCAATTTTGATAAAATGAGCACTTGCTCAATTTGGCATACAATTGGTTCTCTCTTAACACTTGTAACACCATCCTCAAATGATGTGCATGTTCTTCTTCTGACTTGGAATATACAAGGATGTCATCCAAAAAGACAATGACAAACTTGTCTAAATATTCCTAGAAAACAACATTAATTAAGCACATGAAAACAACTGGTGCATTTGATAACCCAAATGGCACCACTGTGAACTCGTAATGACCATACCTTGTCTTGAAAACGGTCTTCCTGATGTCTTCATCTATGATCCTTACTTGATGATATCTTGACCTGAGATCAATCTTTGAGAATATCCTTTCATCCTTTAACTAGTCAAAGAGATCATTGATCCTTGGAAAATGATACTTGTTATTTATAGTTACCTTGTTCAATTCTCTAAAGTCGATGCACAATCTCAATGTCCCATCTTTCTTCTTCACAAACAAGACTAGGGCACCCCAATGTGACACATTTGGGCTTGTATACCCCTTATTCAGAAGTTCTTCAAGCTACATTTGCAGTTCCTTTAGCTCTGGTGTACTCATTATGTACGGAGTCTTTGATACTCGAGTTTCTCCAGGCATCAAATTTATAGAGAAATCAATATCTCTCTTTGGGGGTAGTCCTGTTATCTCCTTAAACACATCCTCAAAATCTTTCAAGACTGCATGATCCTCCATATTTGGCACCTTATCCTTAGGTGCTTCCTCCATATGAGATGCAAATATTTGGTATCCCTTCCTGTAACACTTATTCAACTGCATTTCTAAGATCTCTCRGACAATAATTGGCCTAATAATTCCTTGGACTATTCTTGGGTTCCCTTCCTCATTCAGGCAAGTAAACGCCTTGTTATGACAGTCTAAGAAAACATGGTGTTGGTCAACCAATCCATACCAATTAGACATTCATATKAACCCAAGGGAAGGATATTCAAATATGCCTTGGTACTTATCCCATTCATGTATACTAGACATGATTTAACCATCTCAACAAWTTTTTTGTTGGTTTCTATAGCCATTTGTACCAACCAAGATTTCCCATCCTTTCTTCATGACAATTTCAATATTTCCACTACCTTAGGATCTATATAGCTATGAATAGCTCCTAAATCTATTAAAATAGTAAACACATGGTTATTKATCATACCTTCCACTTCAATCATGTGTGATTGAAACTCAACTTGCTTGTTGTCCAAGCCTGCATAGATCCTTGGTACACTTCTTCCCATGTCCTCCATTGTTTCTTGTTTTTGTACATTGTGGAAAGCTCTCACTTTGTCACTTTTGTGAGGATAATATCTATACTTATTGTCTCCTTTACAGCCCCAACATTGAATGGGTGTCTTCCTTGTCCTTTTCCCACCTACATTAGCCATTTTGTGCTCTCTAAAAGATGGTTTTCCTTGAGGACTGTTTCTAAAAAAATGGTGGCTTGTTCTCCCTTTGCCTTTTTTCCATCTTAAAATTCTTCTTGTATTCCCAATATCTTTAGAAAGTAGTCTTTCCCTTATGTTTATCATATAATCACTTGTCTCTCCTTATGTTTTCCCCCAAAGTCTTGGGATCATCATATTGAATCTTATCACTGATGAAAAATGGCAACCCACTCAAATACCTCTGAATATTAATGGTCTCATCCTTGATGAAGAAGAAATACTTCAACAATTCTAAAAATATATTTTCATACTCATCAATGGTCATGCTGCTCAGTTTGAGTTCAAAGAACTATTTCATATTTTTGTCATAATACCTCTTGGTCAGGTATTTCTTCTCAAAATGCTTCTTGAATTCCTTCCATGTAGAATTCTTCTCTCTGATGTGTTGCACCTGCACAAGATGATCCCACCACATGGATTCCTTTCCTTTTACCTAATAGATAACAATTATTCCTTCTACATGAGAAGAATAGTTATGCACTTGGAAATATTTTCTCATTCCCAACAACCATGTATCGACATCTTCATATTTCTTGTTCTCTCCATCAAAAGTAGCAGGTTTTATCTACATTGGTGAAACTGGTCCCTCCTTCCAGATTAGGATAAAATAACATGGAGCTGACATTAAGAATTAACGCATCTGCACCTTTGCCCTAGCTGAACACTCCCTTAAAACAAGACACCATATCCGCCTAGAAGAAACCAAAATCCTCGCCAAAGAAAATCACCTCTTTAAATGGCGTGTTAGAGAAGCCACTGAAATCCGTAAACATCCTAGCAACCTAAACAGAGATAGTGGGTTAGAACTAAGCGAAAACTAGCTCCCTTTGATTCACAATAAACAGTAATAATCATTGATAAAAACTATCTCAAATTTTATGATTAATTCATTAAAACCCAATTTTATCAATAACCCCACCTAATTAGAAATCACTCTCAAATATAAAACACTTTTAAAATAAACATTCTCATTAAAGATTATTAAAAGGCTTAGGAATAGAATTGCTCATAATCTTAAACTAACCTAGCTCAAGATAACTTATTAAGAACCTTTAAATCTTTATACCTATAATCTTATAAACATAGTTGATTATAACTAAGTTTTAAGCCTTAAATTAATAAAAAGCTCTTTAAGAAACATTAAACCCTAAATAACAATAATAAGAAAACCCTAAAATAACTGAATAATCTACTTAAATACCTAAAAATAAACCCTACGAATTACCTAGACTCTAGTTAATTAAAACAAAAATTAATAAACATTGATTTAATAATAATTTAAAATAATCTCAAAGCAAATTAAAACAAAACCCTAATAAAACTTAATCACACTAAACAACCTAGCTGACACCTAGATTTCACCTCAACTCTAGTATTTAAAACCAAATCTTCTCATCATCTAAACCCAGGCTCATTGTCCTGAAAATGGATCCTGATTTGGATCTGAAAATTCGACAGTCTATTGACAAAATTGTGGCCATTCCGATCAATCATGAAAACCCCAACCACAAAAATATTTTTAATCATGTTTTATTTTGTTCATTTCTCCTTTCAATTTATCCTCCACAAACCTCCTATCCTTCCCGAGAGGGGATGGAATTGAGCTCAATGGTGAGGATTTACTCCGCTCTTTGGAGATTAGAGAGTCTTCATACTTAATAACTCTTGAACAAGTTCAACTGGAGTTCCATGTATCCAGACTGCAGGATTTGGCGCGACATGGAAGAACACTAGAAGCGAACACATTGCCCAATCTGAGGGGTGACACATGTCAAGTTCTAACTGGAAAAATCAAACTTTTAAAAGAAAAAACACACTAACACATGGCATGCATCTTGTGTACCTATGCCACCACAGGTGATTTCATCAAGCCACATCACTTCGGTGCTTTGTGACTTTGGTACTTCGGAGATCCAAAAGTTCTTCCAATAGTTTTCCTCCAAACGTTGAATTCCCAAACTTCTTAACCTCTCGAGGTCCATGTAGTACAACTTTCATCAATCAAGGTGGTGACACATGGCCCCACCGCCGAGTCGCACGTGTCAGGTCCCAATCGATACTAAGGGCCTATCAAAAGTACAAAAAAAAGTGACACGTGGAAGACTTAGGGTACGTCCACGTCAGACTAGGTGACGTCATCATGTCATGTCACTTTGGAAAACTGAGACTTAGGGGATTTATTCTCATCAACACTTTTTTTAAAATCTCAAACTCCCGACTACCGAACAATTGCTTCCCATCACTTTGGGACTTTGGTGATTTCTTCACCACGCAATCTCCAACGGATTTCCCCAAACACCGAACCGTCGAACCACTTGGGAAATCCAACAGTTCTCCTCCTCCAAAATGATATGTGGTTGAGATTCATTAAGGAACTTCAGAGCTTCTTACTTCAGCTCCTTTCTCAAAAAAAACTTAAAAACTTGTTGAAGTAACGACATCCGAAGGACTTTATGGTTAACTGTCATGCACCTTCTCCAGATATGATGGTTGTGAGGGATCTGTCTTCTTCTTAATAAATCCTGCGACCCAAATTCAAACTTTGTGTCCCAATATCATGGTTGTTGTGGTTTATCCAACCGTTATACCTCCTGATCTTCTAAACACAACCCAGGTGTTCTCTCAGCACCCTCCTGGCACTTTGTAATTTTAATTCTCTGAAAAAATTTCTTCAAAAATCACTTATACGGCCCAATTCAGGCTCAGTGTCGAAAATCGGGCTCTGATACCATATTGTAACTTAACCAACCATCCCAGGGCTAGGGCATGCTACCAAAAATATCTACTCTATATGATATACATACATACATACATACATACATACATATATATATATATATAATGAAAATTTAACAAATATAGACATTCTGCTCATACATAGATTCATACAGAAGTGACAATAAAAACATACATGCAATAAACACATGAAATTTTGATAAAGTTCAAACATTACTTAAACACAACATGTAAAATTAACATGGAATTAGTACTTATCTTTTTATGAGAAGACCACCAACTGTGTGCATACCTTCCACAAACCTCCCATCCCTAGACCACGTTGTTCCAAGCTATCAACAGTGGGCCACCCCGGAGCTAGGACTAAACTCCACTCAGGGTAAATGAAATCCTAGTCTAGGATAAGATTATGGAAAGTTGCACAATGCAACAGGAAGGATTCCCTCTAAGCAGACTACTTACACCTACTGCTGATAGAATCTCATTCCCCACATGCCTGTCCCACCCCGAGAATATACACCTTCATTGTTCCACAGTCCATCGACTGCTCCACTTACCTTTCAGGGCTTCAACAATAGGTCAGATCAATAATTCTCATAGATCTGTAGTTGTTGTTGGACTCCCTCCAGGAGAAATCACTTCCCCAACAATATCTCTAACATGGAGAGACTTTCTCATAGGTTTGACAACCTGTTTTTTTTTTATAGCTCCTAAGTCAAACAAGTAACCACAATAGCATAATCAAGTAAGGCAGGCTACAGACTGAACAAAAATACTAGTACACGCAAGTTACAGAGGTTCAGGATGGCAAAGGGTTCAATAATGGAAGAAATGGCCGACTTCCTTCCTACTCAGTGCGTGAGGGAATGGGGCCAAGGATCGTAAAATAGATGAATTATCCACATATATAGTCATGCGTCCTAGATGACACATGGCTCTCCAAGAGCTCGTTCCTCTCCACTTGGATTTCGTTTCTCTCCCCAAAGGAACTTAGGATAACAAGGTTTATTTCCCAAGACTTGGTATTTTAGGAAAATACATTATAATATTCCCTTGGTTTAAGTCCTCAAGATTATCCCCTTTTTCCTATCCTCCCAACCCCCTTCCCTTTCCCTTCCTAGTGGAGCTTAGTCCCCTATAAATATTTCTTCCTGGTTGGTCTAAACACAACGATGTATTTTTATTAATGATCTGCATAATTACATATACAAAAATAGGCTCACTGGCCTTAGCATCTAGGCTCTCTGGACTAATAAAAAAATAATCCTCCCAACTTATAAATACTTGTCTCACCAGCCTATAAACTTCATTAAACATCATTACAATTCAATGGGGGCCCGACCTTGGGATATTACAAATCACATACCATGGTTCCAATCCATCACAACACAGAGGTAATTCAAGAACATTTCCTTGTGTAAAATTCATGTAATCCCAACTGTCAATTCTTCAAATATTCTTCAAAATCTAATGCACATGAACTAACACTTCTCTAGATAAACACACCATTGGTTATAAGGTTCACATAAGTGTCTATCTACGCAGTCATCTTATATATATTGTCAATTTCTTTTCCCTTCATTGGTTCTACATATCTTCTTCCTTCAGTAGTATCCAATAGTGAATTAACCTTCAAGTTTTCTACTTCAAATATCATCTATATCTTATTAAGGTCAATGATATTTTGGTTTTTAATGCCCAATAAATTCCAATGAGTGTTGGGTAATGGTTCCTTCCATCTACTATCTCAATCACTTCAAAATTGGCTAGGATACACACTCCATAAATGATAACACTCACCCCTATCCAACTTCCAATTGGAATGATGTGATGTTGGTTATCCAGTCTCATATAGATAGGTTACCAAATTAAATTTGTTTGGCCCATCATCTCCCAATTCTACCTTGACATGACATTCACATTGGAGCCTAGATCCAAAAGAATATTTTCCATGTAATAGTTTCATATCTGGGCATTGAGTTGAAACTCCCTATTTATTCTCTTATTATGGTGCACTTGGTTAATTTCTCTGTGTGTGACATGTATGTATTTATTTGGGTGAAATGGTCAATCATTCGGTGCAACATGCTTAAATAGACTCATCTTTCATTAACTTTAAGAAAAATTTCAGAAGACTATTCAATGTTCTTACTTTGTCAACTTTCCTTTCTGAATGGTTGTAGACTAATGGCATATCATATACCAATGATCGAGCATACAAAGGTGGAATATTCAAACTCTACATTATCCAATATGCCCATATCAGTTCCTTCCTTTCTTGCATATACATCCCTTTCTCCTTTCTAGTTTCAAACAACGATTGAGGCTTTGTTTCTTTCTTGACCCACTAGTGCATCCTACTTCTTTGATCCATTGCATCAATACTGATTATGGTTCCTCCATGTGTAACTGTTTCTATCTTAGGTTGTTCTTTATGTGCCTCTATTCCTTTCATCTATATATTTTTGTTCCTCTTTTATTTCCATTTCATGACATGTTATAACCATAATAAACCCGAACCTTTGTCAAATCCTCATGTTCTGCATCCTCTGAACCCTCCTCTTCCTGCTTGATTATAACCTCTTGGATTATTATACTATGGTGCTCCTCGTTCAGATTCTTCTCCCTAGAATCTATATTCATCTACATTGCACTCTCTCATTGAATAAAATGCATGCAAACCTTCTCTTCATGTCCGACAAACTTGAAAAAGTTACGAAATATATTTCTCATAGTACTCTGGTACTTCTACATCAGTGGGAAATTATGAGGGTGGTGACCGATTGTATTACAAATATCACACCATAACCCCAATGTATTAAGAGCTCCTATATTCAAATATTGTTTAAAATAAGGACATTCATTCTTATGGTTTCCTTTTGTTCTACATGTGGTGTACCATACCTCCTCATGCTTTTCTTTACCTTTCACAATATATTGCAACTGAATAGTCAGCACAGCTAACTATGCCTACACTTGAGCCATCCCCACACCATTTTATCCTATCAGGGAAAATTCTAACTTCATTTCAATTCCTAAGGCTTCCACCTGCAACACAATCTTCTGTTGTGTCAAAGGGTAGCATATATGGGGCAACAATCCTGCAATAAACGACTCTTTATGTTGTTCATCTGAAATTTGGAACATCAACCGATCCTTCATGATCTTAAATATTTGATCATAGTACCACACTGATTCATTTACTATCTTCTTTATCTCCTTCAACTTTGTAATGCATTGTGGCTCAAATTTAGGTTTCTGAAAATATTTTGATAGATCTTGTTATACCTTTTCCAATTTTCTAGTATATTTGGTAGGTGTCATAGTATGATATTTCATGTACCATAATAATGTGCGATCTCTGAATTTCGATGTCAACTGAAAAATATTCACATAATCATCTTGGATGTTCTTTACAGACAGTTACAGTCCATGTTGTCTCACAAATCAACAAATTTTGTTTTGGATCCTTTGTCCCCTCTCCATGGAAGACAATATATCTTAAAGTAGGATCTACTCCTACTATCATGTTCTTCACGGTATTCTTTTATGATAAAACTAACTAATTATGACTAGGTGTACTAATAATATGACTACTCTTACTATTATCTTTAATTTATTCACTAACTCTAATTCATAAAGCTTCTGATCTTACCTTAGTTGTTGGTGATGCACATAGGGTCATCAGATCGACACAGAGTCTGATCTAAGAAGGATCTTCTTCTACCAGGCTGATATGACAAATCTTTTCTTCTATGCATATAATTCCTTCGGTCTGGAGTATCACACCAATATCTCTTTCCTCATTCTCACTGTGTTTCCCCTCTCTCTTACCCACAATCCTCTTCTTATTCATTCTAAATCTCTTACCACTTCGCAATACTCCAATATCTTCATTCGTCACACACTCTTCTTCTACTGGCATCCTTATCCCATTCATTCCTTATTCCTTTTTTTTTCATCCCTCTTTACACTCAGACCATCCTTTGGTCAGCCCCTAGTCCCCATATGTGGGTGAAGGTGCTTAGCGATCAGGTTCCATTTTCATAAATCCCTTGTCACACAATAACATCTTAATCCAAGTAGATTGTGAATTTAGGCATCTTTTGCGTTGTCCCTTAAATCATTTCCTTTCAACAACGCTATATGACTGAGTACAATATATGAATAATTCAGTGATGTAATATCCCAATACACTCTCTAGCCCGTAATATACTATGCATGATACCCAATTGCTTATAAAATTGAATTTCCTACTTAACGCATAAGTCCAATTTCTCGTAACAACACTACAAAATCTTTCGATCTATTCAATTAATCTTTGGATCCACTCTACTAAAATATTTGAAAAGTCAACAATGAAATTTTCATGCAAATATGTAAACACATACCATTGTATTCGTTTCTCTATGTTGATCTGTGTATTCTTATTCTAATCTACAACAAACTTGATCTCTTTGTGTCCAACTATTTTCCCCCTCAATCGTAGATCCCGGTCCTGAACATAGAACCATTTGTTGGAGTGGAGTGGGTAAACCTAGGGTTCAACATTAATTCAACAACAAATCCTAAGAAACTGGCTCTTTTAGCATTACCTGCAAGCAAGTGAAGTCTCACCTGAGGTACCTATGGGGACTGCAGGAATGAGGCTTCCGCAGCCATGAATGGAATGAGTAACTTTCTAACATTCATTCTTACTTATCATTCATTCAACATGCAATACACCCTATGCACGAAATCATAAAAATATCACAAAATATGACATATTCATCTTACTTAACCATTCAACATATGTGCATAACCATCAAATAAATTTTCATACTAACCATCCATGCATTACATGTGCACCATAAACAAAACCTAAAAGAACCACATGATCCAGATTATTTTCGGCACGAAATGAGAGCGGAGATATAACATAGAAATATTCAGAGATATTGCAAGAGAGACAACAATATAACAAAGATATAGCAGAAATATAAAAAAAGTCACAGATATACAGTAATACACGATTTCTATTAATGAAATAAATGTACAGAGACTGTAAAAGTACAGAGTGAAAGACTCGCTAGAATGATGGTAGCTTATCTCTGAGAAGAGATGTGATGGCTACTCGCATCCGTGAGAAGATGATTACAATGAGGCTCTGAAGGCCTTTTTACAATAAGCAGGAATGCCAAAAACTCTAGACATCCAAAAACCTAACCCTGGGAGATGAAGC
>SNQJ01S0106372.1:16771-29893 GCA_010110895.2 Picea sitchensis | reverse complement strand
TCGCAAATCCATTTTTGCAGCAAAGGGGTTAGAACACGGGGATGGGCCCTCGGTCAGATGGATGATTAGCCTGAAGGGAAATGCCCATTCCCGCTAAGGTAAACTTCAAAGAATTTGCAGAACTTAGACATTTCAATAGATTCTACCCTAACTCTCGCGCGGACTCACATCCCATGACTCTCTAATAGTTAAATTGAGATAAGTCCAAGATAACATAGATATATCAGTTTACAAAAATCAAAGAGCATTTCTAATAAATGTTCAATTACTGAGAGACTGAATCATGAACATAGACATTTCATCATCACATCCAATATAATACACAGAGTATGAAAATACTTATAAGAACTGGAAAATGTGAAACAACTACTGAAAGGGGTGCGTCTTTCCTTCCAACCATAGGCATAACCACTCCTACTAGATTTACCACTGGCCATCCCCGAGCTAGACCATGATTCTCTGAGATAGATCCTTTCTCTTTGCTCCACAATAGTTAGGGGTAAAGGTTACTCTCCTTCTCCCACAGAAACTGAGAAACTAGTTTTCTCTGCTCCAAGCAAGGAGGTCTGCATGAGTGCTTCCTCAGTCACTGATCAACCTCATTGATCAGCTTGTAGAGAAACCCTACCCCAGGCTTCTTACAACCAGATTGAGCTTAATGCTCAACGTTTTCCTTCTCAACTTCAGAATGGAAGTATGCTCTATGCTCCTCTCTTCGAGAGTGTTTTTCTCTACTCTGCTATATCACATATCTGTCTCTGTCCCTGAATTACCTCATTTCTTTCCTTCCTCGGCAAGGTTGTGTGGGTCTGAATCCCAATTCTTGGTCAGGCCTGGAAGCCTTATAGATGGGTACCTTGCCCCATCTCCTCATTAACTCTTGAGGATGGCCTTCCAACTACCAACCTGACTGGTAATTCATTTATGGGTTAGAGGACTGTTGAGCAATTACACCCAGTAGGTACTGGTTTAGTGAGGGTCATCTCAAACATACTTGGTTTCCCTTCACCATCTCTCTCATAGCATCCATGGTCTATCTTGGCAAACTTCCCCCCTTTCAGCAGTTGTGCAACACATATTCAAATTTGAATTCTATTAAAAACAAAAAAATCATACATTGACCCTTTTATACAAGGGTTCATCAAATCAAACATTCACACATATTTAGTCCGCCATAGTCTCTTGGCCAGTTATACTTATATTTACAAACTGGGGGAAACAGGGGTATTACAATACCTAAATAATTTCTCGAGTTCATTTGACTTTGTATTATATATTCCATTATATCGAGAACAAGGGTATCTAGTGTCCCAAATATTGCAATAACTATGTCATGGTATACCAAAACACCCACTTAAATTGGGCTAGATACACATGCTAAAAAATTCCAATATCGACAGATGATTACCATCTCCTGGCCAAACACACATCCTAAACAATTACAAAATGAAGAGAACATCAAACTTTATATTCTACTATAACACCCACTTAAATTTCCTAGCTCCACATCAGGTAAACAATTCCAAGTTTGATGAATGATGTCAACCTTGGCTAGCCATGCATCCTAAGCAATTCCAAGGCACATAGATGATCCATGCATCTTAAACAATTCCAAGGCACATTGATGAGCCATACATCCTAAAAATTTCCAAGGCACACTAATGATCCATGCATCCTAGATAATTCCAAGGAACATAGATGTTAAGATACCAATAGACGTTTTTCTTTTTGTAGTATATAGGAGTGGAGACTATGGAGCAAGAAAACATACTTACCTCACAACTAATCAACCATTAGGTTAGTAGGTGGTACCACTCCCTTGTCATTGTACCTTTGACATAAAGATCATGGTATACTGTAGCTTATATGTTATCATCCAACAATTCTTTAAATTCAAGTTATATATATTTGAAGAACAACCATCACCATGGTGAAACTAAATAGTACTTTTTTTAAGTATCAATGTAGATTTATTTACACACCATATTTTAAATGGTAAAATTAAAAAACATAACAATTTATCCATAAAAACTAAAACTCTTTTGAACTTGTATAGAGAGACTTATATTCTTAGATTTTTCAAGCGAATTTCTTCCTAGCATGGATGATTCCATAAACATATTATTTATATAATGGGCCTCACTAGTATATAGGTTCTTTAATTTCTACTATTAGATTTATTGTTCTAATAATATCTATATTTATATGACACTATTATTAAAAAAACACTAATTAATGTCCAAACTTCTCATTTGGAAAAGTGGTGCTAAGAGTGACTTGCCTCTTTATTTGACGAAATTGTGCAAATTCCTTATTTTATAACATCACCTTTGATTCTTCAAGATGTCGTTCCATCCATGCTACTAATCCACTTAACTTGATGTTCATTTTCTATGCACAGTTTACAAAAAGTGACAAGTCATAGGATTTGAGCTCTAATTTTCAATATTTCATATGTGTAAACTTTTTGTGTAAATGCAACAAGCTGACAATCTCCAAGTTTTCTTCATAGTTGGTTTTGATGAAAAGCAAGCTTCGATTGTGCTTCTGAGAATGTATGAAGTTGCCTTAACAACTCACCCCCTTCCTTATAACTTCTATTTCTAAGAATACCACTTAGCTAAAAAAATATCCCCTACAAGGGTTATCTTAGGATATCTTATCTTACTATTAGAGAAAACCTCCCTTTTGTAGATTACATGCTTCTAAAAAAAAATACTACAAAATACAAAAATCCACCACTGTTCTAGTTTCTTCTCAATATCCAATGGAAGAGTGCCAATCTTTGCATTTTCTAGACCCACTAGTTTAGTTGTTACATGTTAAGTTTTTGTAGAAATGGTGTAGGCTTCAATTTGATTAAATGAATAATTGTTTCTATTTTTCAAGACAACCTTTTTCAAGTAGTAACTTTTGAATTTACTTTGTAACCACGTCCACCTTGAAAAAATTTCCTTCTGCAAAAACCTCCAATGTGGTCATTATTGATTTGTCTTTAACATTTCCTAATTGAGAACTAAGAGGCTCACTAGCATTAGCCTTCATATTCTTTATTGTATCTAATTTTTTCATACATTCATTTTCCAATTCCATCTCCATTCTCCCTTGTTCATAACATGATCATAATTTGTAAGGAAATGAGAGAGACAAGGCCACTACAAAAATAAATTACTTCATCTCTCTACCTTTATTGAAGTTAAGTGTACACATTTTTAGGTTCACTGTTCATCTTCTCCATATACATATTATCAATATTCTCATTGTCATAACAAACCCTCATAATTTGAATTACAATGATTCAATCTTGTATATAAACCCTCATGATCCACACTACAATGGTTAAAACCTCAATATCATCTACTTCTTTAGATGCCTTGATAGTTTCAAGAAGCTATTCTAAAATATTTGTTATATGCCTTAATGGCCTCCACTCAATCTCGCCTTTGAATTCTTCTTAATTTGTTTTTTTGGCATTGTTCTTATTATGGAAAACACTCCATCCACTAATTTGTCCAAAACAAATTTTATTGCACCTCAAATACTCCAACAACTAAAACAATCTAAACAAGGTCAACTTCCCCATCTTGAGAGAATCCTGAAGCAAGAGTAACATCACTAGAAACTCCCTCTTTCCGAGATAATCCATCAAGCTTATCACCTCTAATATATGAATGTGGGAAATGGTATTTTATGATATCCTCTAATATTTTGTGTATCATTGAGATTAAGAGCCACATAAACATCATTGAAAGGTAATAATGCCAATATAAAGGACATATCTAGAAGAGAGTGCTATCCTCCACTTAAGTATACAAAATGTTTCCATACACTTCCAAATAAAGCTCTACCCTAAATCTCGTCTAAATGGTCACAACCTTATGGAGGTTCCAATTTTTCCATAACATGGTATACTTTTTTTATACAAAGTTTTTGTTCACATTCAAAGTCTCTTTCTTCATCTCGTTAGATTATGCAATTACTTCAAGGATATTTGATTTGTAGTTCGCAATATATTTTGATAGCAAATCCTTGTAATCATCCTCTATTTTTGCAAACATTCTAGTCACCTAATTTTTGAACATCTTCTCTAGATTTGATTTTTTCTCTTTTAATCTCTCAAATTTAGCTCTTTCTTATCTTGAATCACTAGATAAAAAACAATAGTCAATGTTTGTTTTTCCAACCAATGTAGAATTCTTTGATTTCTTAATATCAACACTATCACATTTCTTAGTATCACCGTTCACCTCTAAAATGGATTTAAAATTTCTAAGTTTTTCCAAATTAGAAGGATGTATGAATACTGTTTTTGACTCAACACTATTTTCCATCTCTCACATCTTGTCATGCTACTCTATTCAGGTTTATGGTGAATTCCTAACATCAACTAGTGCATCTTGCTCTATATATGATCTTTGTGAAGCATTTCCATGGTTTTGTAGTCAATCTCATAAGGAGAACAACATCCCATCATTTATTGTGGCTTCTTTCCATCACATGAGGCTTCCTTTAGTTTTTTAATATGGATTGGTTCTCCCTACCAAATACATGTTGTTTGTGAAGAACTTCCCTTGTGGTGAAATCAACACCACAAAATGAACAACATCCTAGTCTTGTAGGTCTCATTGGAGCCTTAGACTTGTCTTTGGACGGATTCTCCATCTTTGAGCTCTTGCTAAACTTGGTTTGCAACCCATGATCCAACTTCTTACTCAACTTGAGTTGCAAACCCTAAATGAGTTCTATATGCAATTTAACACTAACTAGCATAGATAAGGGGCTTATGATTCATATTTGTTGGTTTATTTGTTTTTTAGTGACTAAAATTGGGTTGCAACCCATTGCAAACCCCGAGGGAGCATACTCAATTCAACACTAACTAGCATAAATCGAGGGAGTTATAAATCATCTATGTTGGTTTGTTTATTTTTTAAACACAAAAATTGGGTTGCAACCAACTGTGAAACCTGAAGGAACATACCTAATTTAACACTAACTAGCACTGTTACTTGAATAAAGTTATGTGCTCTTCGAACTGTCTCTCCGGTTGGATAATATTAGTGTTGATCATTCCTTCTCCAAAATATAGCAAAGATGTAACATACAAAACACTTGAAATAATCTTAAGGCCTCATTGGATTCAAAATATTTTTTTCTCAATATATATAACATACATATCCATTGGCTTGAAAACAACCATGATTTCTCCAAAGGAGAATCATCTAAAGGAAAAATTTTATCCGTATATTTTGATTGAGCTATAATTCGTAATATTTCTAAAAGATTTAAATAAATTCTTTTTGTCAACACTCATATTATTCCTTGAGGTGTTCCTATAGAAAGAACTATGTAAGAAATGCATTGGATGTTTGATAGCCTCCTTGCTTTAGGCTAAAATGAAAGATTCCAATAGCTAGAGTGGGTATCCCCCACTAGTAAAGATACTCTTTTTAATCTCAAAATCACTCAAATGTTAAACATTTTGTTTTAAAGAAATAATTAATTGATTAAATCAAACATAGATAAATATAATGCAACATTGTTGTATTCACGATCATATCTATCCTTACAACTAATAGACATATAAGGAACCAATTATGGAAAATTCATAATAGACATATAAGGAATCAATTATGAAAAATTCATAATAGACATATAAGGAACCAATTATGACAAATTCATAAGAAACAACTAGTTCAAGTACCAATACGAGTGTTATTCGTTGATATTGAAATATTAACAAATATATCCCAAATAGTAAAAAGGTGTGGTAAGGTTTAACATTTATTGACAAGAAATGAAAGCATACTAGCATTAAAAAATGAATTCAATAGTTACAAGTTCATTCATGGAACCATAAAGGAGAACTTCAAATATATTCAAAGCATATTAAGATATTAATCTCATAAATACAACATGATAATAAATATTGTATAAGACATGATAATATGTTCATATTTCCATTTGTACTTTTTTTTGTTTGTTTGTTAATTTGTGCGGGACCTGTTGGCTACGCGATTAACCTGTGGCTTGAGAAACCGCGACTCAGGGGCATCTAAGCTGTCAAAATCACCCGGGGATCGCACCCGGCCTGAGCCACACCAACCCTTAACATTGTTGGATTTTTTGTCCCCGCAGGTTTCGAACCTGTGACTTTAACATCACAGAGTGGCTTAACAACAGACTCCATCACCGACTGTCCTACACCTTAGGGACAATATTTCCATTTGTACTTAAACATTGTAAATATTTTCATAATAGAAACACAAAGTGAAAATAAATACCATGAACTAGACAAAATGCTATTCAATCTCATGCAATGTCTACGGTCACAATAAACAACATGGAATTGTACTTTATAACTTTGAATAATATGATTTTATTCCAAAGAGTACCTTCCAACACCTTGGGATGATGTACTTTATATCATTCTATCATCTTGATAATGTAATATCCTCCACTAGCTTCACCATTCTCATTATTGAATTCCTTGTCATTATATTTAGTTGTCCATTAGATTTCTCAAATTTTGAACACTTTTCTTCACTTCATTGAGCACTTTCGTATAAATCCTTGCTTGGCCATTCAAGACCAATTTGATCTCAATGGGATGTTATATTTCTCCACTGGTACTTCAAAATGAACAAATCTTTATTATTCCATCCTTGAATTCCCCAATGGGATCTTATATTTCTCCACTGGTACTTTAAAATGAACAAATCTTTATTATTCCATCCTTGAAATCCTTTCACATGTATCCCACTTCTACTGTGCACTTTGATAACAAAAGTAACTCATTCCTGGTTAACAATTCTTTTCTTGCATATAGAGGTGACTCACCCATCCCATGTGTCACACCTCATCTCACTTGGTGAGATCCTTGTTCCCTTCTACAACAATCTCTACTGTCATCATTACAATTTTGTCTTCAAGGTTATGGAGGCTTACCTTTCCTTCCTGTACCATTAATGACATTCTTCACCTGCTAGCTTCATGTTTTATGCAATAATCCTTGCCAATTTGTCCTTGCAATTCATTCAAACTATGTAGCAGCGAAATAATAATTTGGCTATGCTCCTCCTGACTCCTTTATCCACTTTCCATTACCTTCTCCGTAACTATGCATTTCCCTCTACAAGCTCTTTATTGACTCAACCAAATTTCACATTGAACAATCGCATGGCTCATAAAGTCCAATTGCTCCTTTTCTTGTAGTTTTATAAAACAACTGGATACTTCCTCAAAGAAACCGATCATTCTCTCACGGTGTCCTCTTAATTACCTTTCAAATGGATGTACTCATGCCTTATTTTGATTTATGAGATGAAATTTATGGATCCGTGTAATCGACAGTTTCACCCTTTTTGCACCTATTTCACTAGTACAACAAATCTCAGAGGCTAACTTCTACCACCCGTAGAAACAAATATAGTGAGAGACATGATTTATTTTATATCGGGCACTGGTTGTATTCTAGATTGTGAATACACAACTACTCTCAAATTCAGGATTTGAGGCACCCTCCAACTTCTACATCAATTTGAATTTTCCAACTTTGTCCTTTTACATTTTCTCCAGACTTGTAATTTTTGGCGAAAAATGTTATTTCCCAAATGGATCAAAACTAGAAAAAACTTCCTCAATATTTTTTTTCCAAATTGATGAGTAGAAAAAATGTTGAATTAATATAATTTTCTGGATTGGTGATTTGGGGTCCCTTTTCCTTCTTTGAATATTTTAGAAATCCCCCAAAAGTGCTCGAGAATAGTGTATTTTTCCCTGTTTCGACATCTCCACTCCAAACCCTTTTGAATTTTTCTAGAATCCCAACTGGGTATCTTCATTCCTTTTTTTGTGCTATCTAAAAAAAATTCACCTTAGTGTGGGCCTAAGTCAYTGAGCATGACCCCGATGTTCATAGCCCACTAATTTTTGTTTTTCAAAACATTGAAGCAAAATTAGCCAGTGGCCCTCACTTGGATATATATTTATTTGTTGATGTTTCTGTTCCTTTAAAAGATCTTTCTTTGCTAATGTTTCGGTGGCTTGGAAGATAGTGCTGTGTTGAGAAGGATTTTGATCATTTGTACCTGCGACGTCCATCCTCCTTGTTCTACTCCCACTTTCTCATCTTGTACCTTCAATAGGTTCCAGCCGAACAACGCGCATAAGTATTTTTTCAACAACCGATCTTGCGTGCGACTATTACACATCAAAATTACTCATTAGGATGATGGCCTAATGTCGTCATTACCAATGTCTCAAGTGTCACATTTCTCCTACAAGTGTCRCAMATATCATATTGTTGTTCTGTCCATGTTGTGTCTCTGGACRACATTATCAAGAACACTTACAAGACACCTCAAAATACTGGTTACGAGGAGGAGAAGTCATTTGACAAAGAGTGCAAGTMTTTTTCCACTGAGAAAACCACTAAAAAATCAATTTTGGAAGGTATCACTCCCCTATACACTGTCAGGGAGTGCCAATGCTCTCTGACCTCCTTTGAGGGAGTGTTCCAATGCTCTGTACCCCATTCTGAGGGAGYGCTRGCCTTTTTTGAGCAAATCTTTGGATTGTTGAGAGAAATCAAGGAAGAATCCCTTCATATCTAGAGTTGGTTTGATTCAGAKCTGWGGTCAAATCTCGACCTTAGGGAAGATCCACAACTAAAAGAGAAGAATCCTCAACTTATCCCAAGGATCTCTTAAGTGGTTAGGCCTCTCCAAGCCGATATAAGGAGGCCTCTTCATGGTGAAAGGAGAGACATTGTGAAGTATCAAACTTATGATATCATAAGGGAGATATCATTGAACCATCAACATTCTATGTGGATTATTTGAGCAAGCGTCTGGACAAATGGAGCTTGGTGAAGTTGCTGCATTACATCCATGGCTGTAAGCACCACTTTGTTCTCATTAATATAAATCTATGCTTGGCCTGTTTCCTTTAAAGTTTGCGTACATTTCATGAACTTGCCTCTAGTAGGTAGATCTGTTTTTGAGCTAATCTCAATAGAATAGGAAGTTTGTTGTATCTTTGTTTGTTCTACAGGACTTATTGAGGAGCTTAAGATTTGAAGCTCAACCTGGACTGTGCGAGGACACACGCCATTAAAAAGGTACACTTTTCTTCTTCCTCTTCATACATTAACTTAATTAGATCTAAAAGGAATGTCAGTGTCCACAATAACACTTTCTTTCTTGGTCATAGGGGTATAGTATCCAAGAGAGAATCCACTTGTCCGCAAGGAGATTTCTCTGTAACAACGACTCATCTAGGATTCAGGTTTCCCCAATTTTCTTATTCTTCTTTGGCCTACCCCTTCTCTAAGGTATCTGTCGTTGGGGAGACATGGCTTCTAATATCCTTCCTTCCTACACAGGTCCTTCCACTCCATGTTCAACGCTGTGTGATATCATTGTTTCCGCGGGTAAAAGGAAAACTCCCTTTGTATCCTTGGGGATGCCTGTTGTGAGTGAGAACGAATCCTAATCGATTTGGAGATCGGGCTTGGCAATTCTGCCACTTCGCGCACCCTTCCTTATGTTTTGGGAGGTCTCTATGGTGTGACCATTGTTTATATTGCACGCGGTGGATTCGACGAATGCCCGAGGCGGAGAATTCGATCAACCTGGGCTTGCGAGAAAATTTACAGATAGAACATGAATTTGATTTCACAAATAAAATGGGTGTGGAGCATCTGTAATTTATAACAGATTGGGTGAAAGGAGGAATCGTGCCAAGGAACACTGAATTCATGGCAAATAGATGTTTTGAATTGAACTGTATATTTTCCATAACACATCCCCGCGTGTAAAGTACAGGCGATAAGGACTGTAGGGCATACATGATACGAACGCCACAATTATTCATTTTCCTAGCCTTCATAATGGGTTGATAATGGTTACTGCACTTGACGACATGTCTTCTATTAACTACTTGACTTGACCTGAGGCACGTAGAGACTCCCTTTTTAATATGACCCGACTCTCTAGGAACAAAATACACATACCGTTTACACATGTTTCGACTCTGACATCCCTTCCCGTTTCCAAGGGCCAACCGACCACTTTTTGACTTCGACCCTTCTGTTATTAAGTACCTGACCTCACGTACTTTGAAACACAAACCATGACTCGACTAAAACGATCCCAACCAAAGAAAAATGGTGGCGCTAACAACTGGATCCAATGGGGATGCTATCCTCCCTGCGAGGTAGCAAAGAACAATAGACTAGGTTTCTGACCATTGGGCCTCATTTAGTTTTTTAGACATATGACATGTGAAAAAACAATATGCAACCTAAACCTATCGACACAGTTCCTAAATAGACTTAACATAAATTCAAGGCCTTCACCTTGGCCTTCAATTTTCTACTGACTTATTGACTCAACACAAAACAAAACAACTATTTACAGTGGTATGTGACTCAAATGAACTTTACTTCACCAAATAGTGTTTGAGGAACTTGCATTTACAGGCCCCCAACCAACAGACTCTCCATTTAATTCTTCCAGAAAATAAGCATTGTTTCCACTATATGCGCCAATTTTGAAAGGACCCGTCCAAAGATTGTTGAACTTTCCATGCTTTCCTTTATCGTCATTTCTCACGTCCCATTTCAACACCAGATCCCCCAAATGAAAGTCCTCTTTCTTAGAATGCTTGTCGATGGCTTTCTTCATCCTCTCTTGGTGGAGCTGCGATCAATTGTACACATGTTCCCTCATCTGTTGTGTGTGAATTAGCTGATTTATTCTCCTTTGCACGTCATCTGGCTTAGCCTCCTACTCTTCCAACAACTTTCTGATAGGTAGCCCCAGTGAGGTAGGGAAAATTGTGTTTGTGTTGTATACAATCTGGAAAGGTGACATTGAGATAGACTTATCAGTGGTAACCTTGTCTGCCCACAATGCATAAATAAGCTTTTTATGCCAGGCCTTCTTGTTTTCTTGTAGGAGCCTTTTGATGATCCTGGTCAAGCTTTTGTTCGAAGATTCAACCAACCCATTTCCTTGTGGGCAATACGTTGTAGAGTGTCCCAAAGTTATATTGTAATCCTGACAGAACTTCTCCATCCTTTTGGATTTGAATGCGACTGCATTGTTTGTTATGATCTTGATGGGGCATTCAAATCTCGACAAGATATTCATCTCCATAAATTAGATGATGACTACGTCGATAACTTGTTTCATGGGGACCACTTCTATCGATTTCGTGAAGTAGTCTATGGCCGTGATTATCCATTTGTGTTGCGCTGAGGATGGCAAATTTATTTCCCCTATGAAATACAAACCCCACTACATGAAATGTGCTTCGATTGAGATCAACTTTAGTGGCAAGGGATGTAGCTTCCTTCTCCCGTTGAAAATCTGACACTCATGGAAGCTGGACACTTCTTTGTATATGTCTGCAAAGATTGTAGGCCAATAATAACCCACTCTCAGGATTTTGTGCATGGTGGTTTTCCAGTAGTGGTTCCCTTCGCAATCACCTTTGTGAAATTATTCTATGGCTCACTTTGCATCCTCTTCCAGCAAGCAGTTCAACAATATCCCCCCAGGATCTTTCCAGTAGAGTGAGATATCTAAGACGAAGAACCTAACCATTTTGAGCTTTAAGAATATGGCTTTGGTCTTACTTAAACCTGGATGGGCCTGCATATTTCTCAACACCTAGATGATGTCTGCATACCACGACGAATCGATGAACTTTTGAGACACCTGCGTAGTTTCTTCTTCTTGAGGACTTTCTGAGAGATCGACGATGAAGTTGATCCCCATGGCATCGCAGTCCACTTGCATCATCAAATTTGCAAGGCCTTCCCTTTGATCAACTTCATGGGCTTTATTTCGATATTATATTCTAGCATGGCTGCTATCCATTTGCCTCTCCTTCCGTCTGGGTCCGGCTGAGTCAAGATATCCTTGACTGAATTGCTGGGCACGTAAGCGATAACGTGGGAGTGTAATATGTACATTCTGAACTCCTTTAGGGCCTTCACTAAGGCGTATGCTTGTTTCTCCATAATTTTGTACCTTAGTGGAGCATCCCTCAACATTCGGCTGAAATAGGCTACGGTCTTCTCGAAGTTATACTCGTCTTTCTGCAACAACACACCGACAATCATATGCTCCGAGGCGAATGAAAACAAGATGAAATATTTGTGAAGTTTAGACTGGCTAGCATGGGAACTCTAGTCAGTGCCACCTTGATATCTTCAAATGACTTCTTGGCTTCCGAGTTCCACTTGATCTCGTTCCCCTTTCATAGCATGTAGGTGATATGTTTTATAATCTCTACCAGGTTCATGATGAATCTCCTCAAGAAGTTTGCTTTTCCCAGGAAGGATTTCACTTCCTTCTTACTGTGCGGAGTGCTGATTTTTTGGATTCCTTCAACCCTACTAGGGTCTATCTTAATGCCTTCTTTCAAGATAATGTGCCCCAACAACTTCCCTTCTTCCATCCCGAAATGTGATTTCTTAGGATTTAGCGATATGCCGAACTTCCTACACTTCAAGAAAACCCTTTTCAGATGCCCAAGGTGTTGTTCGTCAGAGTCAGAGTATACTGTGATGTCATCCAGATAGATCAAAATAAACTTGTCCTTTTTGTCATTAAATGCGATGTCCACTGCCCTCTGGAAAGTGGCTCCGACATTCATCAGGCCGAAAGGCATCTTGGTGTACATGAACGTCCCCCATGGAGTCGTGAAAGCCATTTTTTCTCTGTTGTCTGGGTGGACCATGATCTGATTATACCCCGAAAAATCGTCCAACATGGACATCTTCTGGGACCCCACCACCTTTTGTAGGATATAGTCCATTTTAGGGAGAGGGTAGTGGTCCTTTAGGGACACTTTGTTCAATTTTCGAAAGTCCACACACAGTGTTATTTTGCCGCTCTTCTTTCTTACAAGTACCAAATTAGCTACCCATTTTGAGAATCTTAAAGAAACGATAATCTTAGATTCGAACATTTTCTTTACTTCCTTTTCGATCAGTGACAGTAGCAGGGGATTTATTCGTATCAACTTCTGTTTGAAAGGCTTCTGGTCATCTTTGAGAGAGATGACATGCTGAATTACTTTAGTGTCATACACCTTCAAGTCGTCATA
>SNQJ01S0106371.1:8881-23528 GCA_010110895.2 Picea sitchensis | reverse complement strand
AAAAAGGGGAAAAAGGGTAAGTTTCTGCACATGCCTTTTTGAGTTTAAATAAAAAGGGGAAAGAGGGAAATCTTAAATAATTAGGAAACTAGGAAAAACCATGAAACATAAAAAGAAAGGGGAAATACAAGGGAAAAAGCAGATAGTCTAACTTAGTAAGGTATCTAGCATTTAAGAACTTTCTAATTTTAACTGAATTAGTAAATTAATAAGGGGGAAAGTCATTAAAACTTGTAAGGGGATATGGGGACACCTAGGAGTGATTCTAGGAGTTCCTTTAGGTGAGTGAGGGAAATAAGGGTAATTAATTAATTAATGAAATTAATTTATGGAGGATTGAAGGGGATGAGTGACACATGTACGAGGAGGATTTTTGTGAATTAAATTATTAAACATTAAATAAAATGAGATTTTGGGAAAGTAAGGGATTTTGAAACTATATATAATGGAGGGAGGAAAATGATGAGGGATCTCTTCTATTATGCATAACGTTACGCTGAAAAAATTTATACTTGACTAACTTAGCTTGTGGGAGTTGGGATACCCATCTCGGTGTGGAGTGGTAGCTCATCCTTGCGAGGCAAGTTGGGAGCTAGTCGATTCTCTGGTTAGTGTGCATGGCCCCTTTGCGGCTAGGGGGGCTATGAGGGAAAAAGAGTACCCTTAGAATTGGCTGCGAGGTACCGATGAAGTCTCATTGGTCGGCAAGTGGGAGTTTCACAAAGCGCGTAGAACCTCAACTCAGAGCAGGCGATTCGACAATGATATGCTTCCTTTATTTCTGCATGGTAGATTGTTAGTATGACGTATGATTTCAGTTCTCTATGCTTAATCAGGTAAAGAATATGATAGTCTTAGCAGTGTATTTGATCACCGAAATTTCCCCATAGCCTTAGATTGATGTTGATTGATTTTCGGTGGCATTCGATCCCTGCATGTTTTGACCGTCCAAAGGTTTTTCTTTTATTTCTATAATTGCAGTTTATTTTTTCCTTCATCCCTAGCTCATCAGTCTGTGCCTAAGCAGTCGGCCAGGAGCCTTCTCTATGATCATCGATTCGACATTAATATACCTATGGATCTCAACGCATTTCTTTTCTGTGCATGGATGATGAGCAACAGATGTTCCTGCCCAACCGTCTAGCCCTGTTGATTGTTTTAAATAGTGTGTTGACTTGTGCCTTGATGCGATTAATTAACCCTGCAATTTATTGATTGATGGAGAAGTTTTTTTTTTACTCTACGTCCCCTAAAATTTTAACTTTGTGTTTTCAATACATCCCTAGAAATACAAGTCTGCGTTGACACGTTTCTTGCCATTTTCACAGGGTGGTTTTTGTTCTTCTGGTCTTCTGTTTGACTTTGCGATTCGGTCGATGCCTTGTCTATTTTTATTTTTTTATGCCAGTCTGAACACGATTTTTGGTTGCATTTAGTATGTAGGGGAAGTGTGACATCCCCTGAAAATAAAATATTTTTATTTTTGTGTGCTGGAAATTTATTTCCGTTTTTGGCAAATTCGAATTTGGAAAATTTTTGCCATTTATGGAAATTCAGAATTTCGAATTTAATAATTGTATTTAATTATTGTGATTATTGGGAAGAGATCTGTTTGGACTCAACTAACTATTTGACTATGACACTTGTATCAGAACAAAATATTTATATTAACTGCAAGAGGATAAATGGAACAACCATGTTAAAAATCAGCTGACCATGACTCCATGAGTGGAGAACATGTTGGAACTGCCTCTGGGCTAATTATTACAAGTGGAAAATCAGATATTTGGCCACTAGCAGCCCTAAAAATCAGGGATTAAGAAAAGCTAGGAAAATCCCCAAAGGAGGGAAAAAGACCTGGGCAAAAATTGATAAATAGCATATGCAAGGAGGCAGGATGCTGCTAAGTATGTTGGGAAAGGATTGCGAGTCCTCTTCCTGTTATGAGCACTACCGAGCAAGTGTGAGGCAGGGGATAACTTCTGAAAAATTTGGAAAAATTTTGAGGACTCTCCAAGTTCGCCCTCATGGATTCATGGTCAGGCTAGGGGGTGAGCTCGGTAAGTGATTTGGCTGCCTTGTTCTATGGTTGGAAGAAACGTGGCTATTCCCTTTGTCTTCCCATGGATTGGATTCAAATATGTTTATCTACCCCTCTCTATTTTAAATGGCTATGTTTGATTGATGGGAGGTATTTGTTGAGTGATTATATATAATTGCACTATTGTAAACCTTTCCCTCTTTGTTCTTGGGTGTTTTGTGAGTAACTGATATTATGCATCTAATTGTTTCTAAATTTGAAATAATTATTTCAATGGATGACATTTATCGTGGTACTAAATTTACAATCACAGTGTAAATTTTGGAGTGGTCCCTCTCGAAATCTGGAAGTACTAGGCAAATTTATTTTTATACGAGTTGAGTTTAAGAAAGTCGATCCATCTACGAGTTAGGTTTAATCTGAAGTCAAAATGATAGGATGCTCTGTGTGTGTGAAGAAGACCAATCCGTGTAGATATAGGTTTATTTATGTGACAAAAGTATTAACAGATCCAAAACTGAGCAATTCGGAATTGAGTAAATTTGTGCTGAAAGGAAATAGGTAGTTCCATCGCTAGAATTAGATTTCCAAACAATCTTGTCCCTTAAAGAAATTCCTTGTTTCTTACTTTAAGAATTGAAGAGAATATGAACTAGCAAGAACCAATGGATCACAGGGGCACTCATGGATTTATCTACATATGCGTCTTTGCTTGCTTTGTATGATTTTTTTTTGTATGCACTAACTACATGCAAACAAAATACTAGATGTGTATAGAATGAAAAAANGATTCGACATTAATATACCTATGGATCTCAACGCATTTCTTTTCTGTGCATGGATGATGAGCAACAGATGTTCCTGCCCAACCGTCTAGCCCTGTTGATTGTTTTAAATAGTGTGTTGACTTGTGCCTTGATGCGATTAATTAACCCTGCAATTTATTGATTGATGGAGAAGTTTTTTTTTTACTCTACGTCCCCTAAAATTTTAACTTTGTGTTTTCAATACATCCCTAGAAATACAAGTCTGCGTTGACACGTTTCTTGCCATTTTCACAGGGTGGTTTTTGTTCTTCTGGTCTTCTGTTTGACTTTGCGATTCGGTCGATGCCTTGTCTATTTTTATTTTTTTATGCCAGTCTGAACACGATTTTTGGTTGCATTTAGTATGTAGGGGAAGTGTGACATCCCCTGAAAATAAAATATTTTTATTTTTGTGTGCTGGAAATTTATTTCCGTTTTTGGCAAATTCGAATTTGGAAAATTTTTGCCATTTATGGAAATTCAGAATTTCGAATTTAATAATTGTATTTAATTATTGTGATTATTGGGAAGAGATCTGTTTGGACTCAACTAACTATTTGACTATGACACTTGTATCAGAACAAAATATTTATATTAACTGCAAGAGGATAAATGGAACAACCATGTTAAAAATCAGCTGACCATGACTCCATGAGTGGAGAACATGTTGGAACTGCCTCTGGGCTAATTATTACAAGTGGAAAATCAGATATTTGGCCACTAGCAGCCCTAAAAATCAGGGATTAAGAAAAGCTAGGAAAATCCCCAAAGGAGGGAAAAAGACCTGGGCAAAAATTGATAAATAGCATATGCAAGGAGGCAGGATGCTGCTAAGTATGTTGGGAAAGGATTGCGAGTCCTCTTCCTGTTATGAGCACTACCGAGCAAGTGTGAGGCAGGGGATAACTTCTGAAAAATTTGGAAAAATTTTGAGGACTCTCCAAGTTCGCCCTCATGGATTCATGGTCAGGCTAGGGGGTGAGCTCGGTAAGTGATTTGGCTGCCTTGTTCTATGGTTGGAAGAAACGTGGCTATTCCCTTTGTCTTCCCATGGATTGGATTCAAATATGTTTATCTACCCCTCTCTATTTTAAATGGCTATGTTTGATTGATGGGAGGTATTTGTTGAGTGATTATATATAATTGCACTATTGTAAACCTTTCCCTCTTTGTTCTTGGGTGTTTTGTGAGTAACTGATATTATGCATCTAATTGTTTCTAAATTTGAAATAATTATTTCAATGGATGACATTTATCGTGGTACTAAATTTACAATCACAGTGTAAATTTTGGAGTGGTCCCTCTCGAAATCTGGAAGTACTAGGCAAATTTATTTTTATACGAGTTGAGTTTAAGAAAGTCGATCCATCTACGAGTTAGGTTTAATCTGAAGTCAAAATGATAGGATGCTCTGTGTGTGTGAAGAAGACCAATCCGTGTAGATATAGGTTTATTTATGTGACAAAAGTATTAACAGATCCAAAACTGAGCAATTCGGAATTGAGTAAATTTGTGCTGAAAGGAAATAGGTAGTTCCATCGCTAGAATTAGATTTCCAAACAATCTTGTCCCTTAAAGAAATTCCTTGTTTCTTACTTTAAGAATTGAAGAGAATATGAACTAGCAAGAACCAATGGATCACAGGGGCACTCATGGATTTATCTACATATGCGTCTTTGCTTGCTTTGTATGATTTTTTTTTGTATGCACTAACTACATGCAAACAAAATACTAGATGTGTATAGAATGAAAAAAATCGGAAAGTTAAAGAATTCTGGGAACCCCAAAATCCTGAAAGGCGGGTCTCACCGTTTCTTTTCTTTTCTGCATTTCGGAAGTTTGGTTAGATTGATGTTTGGGCACCGGAAATTGCGAACTTCTGAACCCCAAAATCCCAAAATGTAGGACCCACCTTTCCTTTTTCGCATTTTCAGAAGTTTATTTATGTTGATATTTGGACACTGGAACTCGCGAAATTTCGAACCCCGAAATCCCAAAATGAGGGTCTCACCTTTATTTTGTTTCACATTTCGAAAGTTTGTTTATGTTGACGTTTGGACACCGGAACTTGCGAAGTTCTGAACCTCAAAATTATGAAATGCGGGACCCATCTTTCCTTTTTCGCATTTTCGGAAGTTTGTTTATGTTGATATTGTGACACTGGAACTCATGAAGTTCCGAACCCCAAAATCTCGAAATGCGGGTCTCACCTTTCTTCTGTTTCTTATTTCGGAAGTTTGTTTATGTTGACATTTGGACATTGGAATTCGTGAAGTTCTGAACCCCGAAATCCTGAAATGCGAGACCCACCTTTCCTTTCTCACATTTTTCGGAAGTTTGTTTATGTTGATGTTTGGACATTGGAACTCACGAAGTTTCGAACCCCAAAATCACGAAATGTGGGTCCCACCTTTCCTTTTTTGCATTTCGGAGGTTTGTATATGTTGTTGTTTGGACACTTGTACTCACGAAATCCCAAAGTATTGGTCACCTTTCATAATTTCAAGAGTTGTTGTGTGTTGTTGTTTGGGCACTTGTACTCGCAAAATCCCGTAGTACTAATCACCTTTCGCAATTTCGGGAGTTTTTGTGTGTTTTTGTTTGGTCACTTGTACTCGCAAAATACCAAACTCCAAAATCCCAAAGTACTGGTCACTTTTCGCAATTTCAGGAGTTGTTGTGTGTTGATGTTTGTCTTTTGTACTCACAAAGCCCTGAACCCCGAAACCCTGAAGTGCTGGCCCACAGTCTTTCCGTATTTCAGATTTTGGCAAAAAACAGAATCCTTTGTTTTGTTTGACACTTGTGATCATCAAAACCTGATTGACCTTTGTTTCTTCACAAAACTGTAGGAACATAGTAGGAATTATTGTTATAGGAACAACTCAAATACTGTAATGAATGGACTGGTAGAAAATGTTGGAGGATCTTCATCTGGGATAGAAGTATAATAATAACAGTTCATATTACAGGTCACTATGTATGGGGCATGACAAGTACCTAAATTATTATATGGAGAAAGATATAGGTATATACTTACTTGTAGGTGGAAATAAGTACATGTCTTAATAGAGAGTTAAAGAGAATTTTCTACAATAAAAATGATAATATTCTCCTTTACACACGCACATAGCAGAGAGTCAAGTTACCTATTGTTCTAGCAGTCTTGAAGATCCAAACTTGCAATCACAAGGATACTTAAATGTGCAGAACTGATTACTTTGACAATTTTTTGTTCAAAGTAAACTAGACTGGTGTAATAATGTCATTATGGATCAAATTGAATATTACCTTCTCTTAAATTCTAAGCTTAAACAAAGTTGAATTTTGTCATAGATTTTTTTATTTTTTTTTATGGTAAATTTGAGGTTCATTACATATGGTATCAGAGAAAAAGTTACAACACTGGGCCTGGATAGGGCCACCTTGATTTCTTAGTATATATTATGATTTATGAAAAAAACAATAAATCTTGTGGATTACAAACATAAATATTTTTTGTTTTGTGTTGAATAATGGTAGCTCAAGAAGGTGCATAAATCAGGATGGGAGGGAATCCACATCAAGGACCTCCTGTTGATCTGAGACAGAACAATGATGGAAGTTCACCCACGAAGGTGTTGGAAACAATGAGAAACCTTATTGTTGAACTACAGGTTTTCAAGGCAGACAATGAAAAATTGAAGAAGGCACAGAAGGAATAGCAAGAGATAAATGAAGTCCTATTGCGTAATATAGTAACCAAGAAAATCCCAAAAGATGATAACCATGAAGAAGAGGTCAGCAAAAGGGCCTCCAAGAATTCTGGTATGAAAACACAAAAAGGAAACAGTTTGTCTGAAGGGACACCTTCAACTGAAGACAAAACCATACTAGACAAAAAAAGAAAACAAATAGACCACCTTGAAGGAGAATTTAAAAATATTAAACCAACTACTTTTGATGAAGAATCTAGGACAGGAGAAGAAGCTGAGGCATGGTTTTCGGACATCAAAAAATACTTCCAAATATACAACTATTCCAACAACATGAAGGTCAGAATGGCCATCTACAATCTGAAGGGGAAGGCCATCATTTGGTGGCAGGACCTGAAATTGGCCAAGGGCCTAAAGGAGAAATAGTTGGAATGGTCTAATTTCAAGAAGTATTTCAAGAAACAATGCCTTTCTGAAAGCTATTATGAAAGGAAGACGGAATCATTTTACGAATTACGACTTGGACAAATGACAATGGAAGACCTTATAAATAATTTTCTAGAACTATTAAGGTTTGTACCGTACATCCAGGAGGACAAGGTAAAGATCCAACGATTCTTAAGTTGTTTACCACAAGCTTACCGGGACAGAATCGAGTTCGACAACCCCAAATCCTTGAGTGAGGCATTTAGGAAGGCACAAATCTGCTATTACCGGTATAAACAGCTGGTAGAGTTTCCCATGACCTGGAAGGATAAGAAGCAAGATGGAATGCACCAACAAAAGAAGGGATACCAGCTAGCTCCTTATCGGAATGCAACAAAAACTTTCCCAAGGAAGGATTTTCACTCCAATCATCCGAATACACAAGGTAACGGTAAACTTGTAAACCTAGGAATGAAGAAGTTTGGGGACAACTCCCACGAGCCATTAAAGTGTTGGGAGTGTGGAAAGCCTCATCTAAGGAGGAACTATCCATGTTTAATTGCAGCAAATAGCACAGTTGTATATAATTTGCAGGAAGCCTCGACAGTGGGAGACGTGGGCAGAAGTCTGCATCAGATAAATGCAGTCGTAGATGGTCGACAAGATGACCACCAGTCCTTGGTGGTACAAATCGAAGGTAAAATCCACGACACTTGAATTTATGTTTTAATTGACCCTGGAGCTACATTAAGTTATATTACTCTGGATTTAGTAGAGTTGAATAAACTTAAGAAACAAAAGCACGAAAAATCTTGTCTTGTACAACTAGCAACATGTGCTAAAAGAAAAGTAGTTAACTTTATTTATGATCTTGAGTTTAGCTTAGATGGTCAAAAGATAAGGACCAATCTAAAAATCCTACCACTAGGATCTTATGATATGATTATCAGGATGGATTGGTTGGAACAACATAAGACAATACTAGACTTTTATACAAAGATACTTAGCTACAAAGATAATTCTGGCACTGTTAGAATAGCCCAAGGCATACCAAAACCTGTGTCAGTTAGATAAGTCTCAGCGATGCAATTCAAGAAATGTATTAGAAAGGGATGTCAAGTTTACTCCATCCAAGTGACGAATCTATTAGAAAAAGAAGATAAGCCCAAGTTAGAAGACTTTGCTATCCTACGTGAATTCAGAGACATCTTTGTTGATGAGATACCAAAATTACCTCCTAGGAGAGAAATAGATTTCTCCATAGAATTACTACCCGGATCAACCCCCATCTCAAAAGCACCCTACCAAATGAGTCTACCAGAACTGACAGAATTAAAAATACAATTATAGGAATTGTTGGACAAAGAGTATATTAGACCAAGTGTCTCGCCATGGGGAGCACCGGTCCTCTTTGTGAAAAAGAAAGATGGTAGTCTAAGACTATGTATCGATTATAGACAACTAAACAAAGTGACCATTAAGAACAAATACCCCTTACCCAGGATAAATGATCTGTTCGATCAAGTTGGTGGGGTCAAGATCTTCTCAATATTGGATTTACGATCCAGATATCATCAAGTTAGGATAAAGGACCAGGACACAAACAAAACAACTTTTCGAACAAGATACAGACACTATGAGTTTGTGGTCATACCTTTCGGACTCACTAATGCACCAACCACATTTATGTTCTTGATGAACAACATTTTCAGCCAGTACTTAGACAAGTTCATAGTAGTATTTATCGACGATATTCTGGTCTATTCTAAAATGGAGCAGGAACATGATGAACACTTAATAATAGTTCTACAAACACTAAGGAAACACAAACTATACGCAAAATTCGACAAATGTGATTTTTATCAAAAGGAAATACAATATTTAGGACATGTCATTTCCTCGAAAGGTATTGTCGTAGACCTGAAAAAGATAAAAGCCATTATGGAATGGCTAGTGCCTAAGGATGTGGCAGATATCTGGTCATTCATGGGAATCACCGGATATTATCGCATATTTATAGAAGCATTGTCCAAGATAGCCTACCCTATCACGTCATTACAAAATAAAGGGACCAAGTTTAACTGGTTGCAAAAGTGTCAAGACAGTTTTAACAAGCTAAAGGAATTATTGACATCGACACCCATTTTGAAGGTAGCCGACCCAGATAAAAACTTCACACTATGTGTTGATGCAAGTAAAGAAGGACTAGGTGGTGTCCTAACTCAAGAAGGGCACATGATTTTTTATGAGTCTGGGAAATTAAAGGACGGAAGCAAAACTATGTCACTCATGACTTACAATTGGCAGCAATAATACATGCCTTAAAAATGTGGTGACACTATATAATGGGCAGAAAATTCTTACTATTGACGGATAATAGCAGAGTGAAATATTTGTTTAACCAACCAGACCTTAATGCAAGACAAGCAAGGTGGCTAGCCTTCTTGAGGGAATTTGACTTCGAGGTCAGACATATCAAGGGTAAGGAAAATAAAGTAGCATATGCTTTAAGCCGCATAATCCATGGGTTATTTGAAATAAATATCAGCAGGGCAGAAAGTGATCTGGAACAATGAATAAAAATGACAGGTATTAACAATGGAAATTACACTAAGATGATGGAAGAATTTCAAAACAGTATCACAAAATCAGATAAACCAAACATAAATATGGACAAGAAGGGATTATTAATATTTAAAAATAGACTTTGCATATTTGATTCAGCAGAGCTAAAATTAACCATTTTAGACGAAGTACATAAGAAACCATATTATGGCCATCCAGGCTACCAGAAAACTATTTTACTGGCCTAAGATGAAGGGAGAAATAGTAGAATACTTGGCCAGGTGATGTGACATCCCCCAAAAATAAAATATTTTTTTTTATGTGATGGAAATTTATTTCCGTTTTTGGCAAATTTGAATCTGGAAAATTTTTGCCATTTATGGAAATTTTGAATTTCGAATTTAATAATTGTAATTAATTGTTGTGATTGTTGGGAAGAGATATGTTTGGACTCAACTAACTATTTGACTATGACACTTGTATCACAACAAAATATTTATATTAAATGCAGGAGGACAAATGGAACAACCATGTTAAAATCAGCTGACCATGACTCCATGAGTGGGGAACATGTTGGAACTGCCTCTAGGATGATTATGAGAAGTGAAAAATCAGAGATTTGGCCACTGGCAACCCCCGAAAATCAGGGATTAAAATAGCTACGAAAATCCCCAGAGGAGGGAAAAAAGACCTGGGCAAAAAAAAAAAATTGATAAATAACATATGCGAGGAGGCAAGACGTTGCCAAGTATGCTGGGAAAAGATTTTTGAGCTCTCTTGTTGTTATTGATGCAGGAGCATCGCAAGCATCAATAAAGAATGGGACAACACCAACGCATTTTGGCACATGATGAATTGTTTGAAATATTTTGAAGTTTGATACGTCAAACATAAATGAAATAATTGAGAAAGGGCGTACTTGTAGATTGTGATCATACCTTGAGTGTCTTGCTCTCGTCTAAAGGACTAAGAGTCATTTATGCTAGTAAATGCAAGTAGGTAGTTTTAAATTCTTAGATTAGACAGTTTTAAGAGTCAGAGAGAAAACTGATATAGACACCCTCACTTGTATCATTGCAACATTAGCAGCATGATCAATAGAGCATAGGAGAGAAGAAGAAGAGAGCCGTGAAAAGTAGAAGAACCCATGTACAAAAGTTATGGATTAATACAAGGATCTTTAGTTCAGACTCATGGTGTCTAATTTCTTTCTGTGTTGTACATGCTAGTTGATATATTCTTGTTTACTCTCTGTTATACATTTTCTTTGATGCGTGAATGTATGATTTCATGTTGAATGTCTGAAATATGAAGAGAGGGAGAGTAAAGAATGAGTTTCTATTGTTTATCTGTCTGAGCAAGAGTTTTCCTGCAAGGAGTGCAGTGAAATTGTCCGCAAGGTGTGCATTGACAGAAGTCAGAGTTCATATCTGCAAGCTCAGGAGGGATAAGATTGTTCTCATTCTCGTAGAAGCGTAAGTTAAGCACAAGAGAGTGCAAGGTGTGCGCAGGTCGAGTGAAGTCTCAAAGTTACAACCTGGGCTAAATTATTGATAGATTGTTGTCGCAGGGAGTGCAGAGAGTCCAAGAGGTTCAAATACTTGGAAGCATTTGAAGAATTGTTGTAAGGAGTGCATGCAGGAGTCTTCTTGAAGAGTCGAGTTGTCGAAGAGAAGCTTAAGAGCACTAGTGCCTTAAAGTATTCTAAGAAGGCGCAATGACATTGTTTTGCAGGTGGATAAGTTTCGTGAAAGAGCACTTTGTCCATTTCGCAGGAATCATCAAGGAGGAATTTCACGGTCAGAATTCTCCGTGGAGAATTCGCGAAGTTCCGAGAGCCATTGGATCATGCAGAGGAGTAGGGGAGTTATAGTTTAAAACCTTTTCATCAAGATTCGCGAGGTTGCGAAAGGAGAAGTCGCATATCCACGAAAGAATCTAAGTCATCTGTTAGAAGGAGGACACGTGTCGCGAGATCACCCATATCGGGGATTCAAACATCGGAGGTCAGAAAGGGAAGTCCTTCAACTTCATGAGTGGCAAATTCATGAAGAGGATCAGGACCATCCATCTAAGAGTGGACAGGTGGAACACTAGCTGACACAGAGGTCATACCTTCATTGACCAATTCGAGGTTTTGTGGGTTGAAGAACCCAAGACTGAGCATCAGGATTCATGGAGTCGCGAAGTCTAAAACTCTAAAAAAGTGGGAAGTTCCGTTGTGGTACCTACGTTGATGACGTGTCGAAATTTGGCATTTCGGCATATTAGAGGATAAGAGGTCGAGAATTTTTTCTAGAAAGTCCCGAAGTCACGAGTTAAGATAAGGAGTAGCGAGAAGATCGAGACCATCCATCGGAGGAGGACAGGTGGAAGAGATAAAGAGATCTCGTGAACTTGAAGGTTCGCAAGGTGAGAGCCCAAATATTTGGTGCTCCAAGTTGCGAGTGGCGAAATCAAGAGGAGCTAGGATAGTCGTAGGATCTAGGTCAAGGGAGGACCATTGGATCTGAGTCTCATCGCGCCTATCATGCATTCGGAGGTTTGGAGGTTGAAAGGACCTTGTCTCGATATCATATGTGATGAAGTGCCGAAATTTTGGCACGAGGGACACACGTCACCTAGTGGAAGGAGTCCACACTTCATTGACTTCTCGCATATCAGGAATTCATGAGGTAAGAGCACGAAGGCTCGACATTGAAACTCACAAAGTGGCGAGAAGTGAGAGGAGCTAGCGCTTAGCCTAGCCGACGGTCGTGCAAGGAGGGCACTGACAGAGGAAGAGCTATACCTGTATCGACAATTCAGGTATCGCGAGATCAGAAAGGAGGAGTTGGGAGTCATGACTCACGAACTTGCGAGATCGCGAGATTGTGACAAAGGAATTCTAGATTAGGTCTAGGTCATAGCACTGTGGTTTCTTGGGGAGAAAGGAGCTCGCACCTAGTGTCGTTCGCACAGGGGACCTTCCCGAAGGACCTATGGATTGATTTGAAAGGATATTCCAGCAAGGAATCTGAAGGAGTCGATCCGGCTCAAAGGGGTTAAAAAATGATCCTGTGAGTGGATCTTGGTTGGAGGGCCGATAGGTCTACTTCAGTGTGGTATCAGAGCACAAAAAGAATTCTTTTCTTTCTATACTAGGGAAAAGAAATAATTACCATGCCACTAAGAAGAAGAGACAGGCACACACCCGATCCATGAGAGGAAAGGGAAATGCCAATAAGAAAGGGTAGGCAGATGCCTGATCCAACCATGGAAAGAGAGATGTGTGATCTATGCGCTAGACGGGTGCTAGGGAAAAAATGGATATTCCAGTATATGAAGGAAACATGGATGTTGAAGAGCTTATAGAATGGATTAGAGCTCCAGACACATTTTTTGACTATGAATATGTCGAGGAAGACAAAAAGGTCAAACATGTTGTCACAAGATTGAAAGGACATGCAACATTATCGTGGGATGAGCTACAAGTTGACAGACGCTGCAAAGGCAAGCAGAAAATCAAGAGTTTGGATAGGATGATCACGAAGATGAAGGTGAAATTCATTCTCAGGGATTACCAAATTACTCTGTTTTAGAGGATGCAAAATTTGAGACAGAAATTGATGTCAGTGAAGGAGTACACTGAAGAATTCTACAGGTTGAACATCAGAGCAGGTCATTGGGAAAGTGATGATGAAAAGGTTGCCAGATATATGAATGGTATGAGATACGACATTTAGGATGAGATGAGCATGATGACAATCTGAACGGTGGGAGATTCTTATCAGATGGCTCTAAAGGCTGAAGAGAAGCTGAGCCGAAAACAAGGTCAAAGAGGCCGAGGTAGAAGTCAGCCCAGAGGAAAATCAGTTGTCCAGGATAGAAATCAGAAACCCAAGGAAGATTGGAAGAAACCTCAGACTCAAACTGAGAGAGGTGGAAGTTCATAGAGAGGGAAGCATACCGAACAGAGAGGTCAGTATGCTGATGGAAACATTTTTCCTCGTACCAGAGGAAGAGGAAGAGGAAGAGGTGGAGTGATAAAATGTTTCACATGTGGAAAGAATGGACACAAATCTTATGAATGTCTAGATAAGAAGAAAGAAGGTGGTGAAATTAACATTTCCGAAGAACATAAGTGGAATGTTGAGGCAAAGGATGCAGAAGGCAAAAGATCACTGATGATGCAAAAATTTCTCTTAACGCCAGAGAAGGAGGCGGAAAATCTAGTGCAAATGAACAGTCTTTTTCGGATTGCTTGCAAGACCAAAGATAGGGTATGCAAGGTCATTGTTGATAGTGGTAGCACAAATAATCTCATTTCTACAGACATGGTAGAAAAGTTGGAGTTGGAGACTATTGAACATCCGAGCCCATACAGAATTTCGTGGCTACAAAAAGGACATTAAGTAAATGTCACTAAACAATGTTTAATTGAGTTTAAAATAGGAGGGTATAAGGATGAAATAATCTGTGATGTTATTCCCATGGATTTTTTTTATATATTGTTGGGTAGACCATGGCAATATGATAGAAATGTAATTCATGATGGGAGGAAGAACACATACATCCTAGAGAAGAATGGGAGAACTCACATGTTGCTTCCAATCAAAGATAAGGAGGTGAAACCTCAAGTAAGAAACGATGTACTTCTCATGAGTGGGAAGGAATTTCTTACAGAGGTTAACAAGAAGGAGGAACCGCAATTCATTGTGGTCAGGAAGCCTAAAATTGTTTTAACCAGTACAAGGGTAGATGATTTACCAGAAGACGTTCATAAACTATTGGAAGAGTTTATTGACATTGTAGTGGACGAACTACCTCGTTCGTTGCCACCAATCAAAAGTGTAATTCATCACATTGATCTCATACCTGGAGCTGGTTTACCAAACAAAGAAACGTATAGATTGACACCGTAGGAGAATGAAGAAGTCAAAAGACAGGTCCAGGATTTAATGGACAAGGGGTTGGTTAGAGAAATCTTGAGTATGTGTGTTGTTCTGACAGTGCTCAGTCCGAAGAAAGACAGAGGTTGGAGGATGTGTATTGACTCAAGGGAAATCAACAAGATAACCATCGGGTACAGATTTCCATTGCCAAGAATGGATGATCTGATAGATTGCTTGAGT
>SNQJ01S0106370.1:30131-40672 GCA_010110895.2 Picea sitchensis | reverse complement strand
TAGGATTTTATATCGTAGGGAATCTTTTGATTCCTGGGCAGATCTTGAAGGTCCGATAAGGACGGTCTATCAGAGTACCACAAAATGTTGTTGTTGCACCTGCCTCATTCTATTGCCATATGATGATGATGTTGTTATCTCAGCCTTGTGCTGATGATGTTGTTGCCTCAGCCTCGTGTTGTTGATGATGTTGTGCCATCCTCGTGCTGTTGATGATGATGTTGTGCCATCCTCGTGCTGTTGATGATGATGTTGTGCCATCCTCGTGCTGTTGATGATGATGTTGTATTAGTCTTACACTATTTGATGTTGATGTAGATGATGATGATGATGATGCTACTCCAGCTCCATGCTGTGAATGATGATGTTTTTGATGATGAGAAAAACTTTCGATGATTTGTAGATATGCCAGTCAGTGTTCTAGATGCTGATGATGTTGCTGCCCTCTCTCTCTCTCTCCTGATGATGTTGTATTGGGTTATGTCAGTAGAATACCTTTCTCGTTAAGGGGGAGTGTTGAAATATTGTAACTTCGAAGAATATTCTAATTATATTTGAGTTATTATCTTATAGATCAAATCCCCTTTTGTGGATTGATCATGTCGGGTCTTGTATAAGACCAAATCCCCTTTTGTGGATTGGTCAAAACCATAGTTATATGGTGATGTTTGTAAAGTCCCAAGCATTCCATGGTTGACCATTGCCTCATGTTGTGACATATGATAGAGAAGGCATGGGATATTAAAGAAGCAAAGTTGTGGACTTTAGGAAAGCCTTCGACATGGTCCCTAAAGAGAAGCTTGGGAGTGATTCATAGAGTTGGGATTATTGGATGAATGGAAGGTTGCAATACACAGGTTGTATGAATAGGTCTAGGCAAAAATCAAAACACAGGGAAGTCTATTCTGAAGGCTTAGAAGTAACATTGGGGTTAAGCAAGGTTGCTTCCTTTGGCCAATGGCTTTTTGGCTTATATATCAATAAGTTGGAACAATGGATCAACAAAAGAGGTAGAGTAAACATTGCAAAGTTTACAATACAAATTCTGTTATATGGGGATGACATCATTTTGGTAGTGACAACAGTTCATACCCTACAAGACCATCCCCAAGCACTGGAAAATTTTTGCAATGAGGTAGGAATGGACATGATCATAGTTAAAATGGAGTTGGTGTTGCTTTCCCTCAAGAAGAAAACTAGATCATTGCAAATCAACTTCAAGGGGGAACCCTTAGAAACCGTTAAGAACTACAAATGCCTCAATCTGGAGTTCAACAAAAGTTGAGCTGGGAATTATGCACGAGAAAAATGCTGCAAGGGGTGCTGGAAGGAAACTTTCTTGTTGCAAAACAGGTGCAAGACAATGAAGGTTTGGGATTGGGGAATCATTAGTGCCTTATTTTGGACACTTGTGAACCCAGTGTTGTTATATGGCTGCAGATTTTGGGATTGAGTATCTCAATACATAGATGGAAACAATTTGAGAGAGTGCAAAAGCACATATTGGCATCCTTCGTATACTTGAAACCACGACCCCTTGTGATATCGGGTTGGCGGAAAAAGGTTTATACTCCATTAAGTTTGAGGCAGTGAAAAAGTTAATTTTATACCATTAAAAGGTGAATGAAGGAAATGCACAATAATCAAATCCCTAACAAATTCAACAAAGAGGTCTTGTAATGGAGAAAAAAGCACTTGGGAAATCCAAAGCAAGAATTGACTAAAGAGGTGGCGGATAAAGGAGCAAGGTTCACAAGGCAAAAAAGAATTGACAAATCACTTATAGGTGGGAGGGTGCAAATGGTGAAACAGGAGTTGAGGAGGCAGGGTGAAGGCCTGTGGGTGGGATGGGGCAGGGCAGGCAGAGACAAAAACTGGGAAAACTATGCTGGGCATATAGGAATTGCCAGAGTAAGCAGTGAAAACTTTTAGGGCAGAATATGTGCAGGAATACTGCGGGCAACTCCCTTATGAATCCTGAATAGTATGAAGTGATATATGATCTCTATGTGTTTGAACCTATCATGAAACATTGGATTGAAAACTAGAGAGTTGATACACTACTTTGATTACATAGTAACTCACAGGGGGTTCCAACTCTTGATCAAACAATATTACAAGTATCCTGTAGATCAAATGGCTTAACAACTAGCGATTATAAGGTTGCCATATATTTTGCCTCCTCTTGAGCTAAGTGCCTAGAAGTTTGGTTCCAGTTGAACTAGGATATATCATCGTTGATCCCAAGCTAAAGCAACACCTGAGGGTGCTCTTCATTTCTTTGCACTACCACCCAATTTGAGTTTGTATACCTTACAGCTTCACTTGACATCTCTAAGATATTTGGATTCCATACTCAATGTGTCTCTCAAATATCCAGGCACATGTTTTGTTTGAACAGGAAAATGCTTTTACCTCGTCTCCACCATGAACTAACTCAAGGTGTCCACTACAAAACATATATCTTGTCTAGTGTTGACCAAATACATCCAAGGGAACTTATTAGCTGTTTGTACAATGTGGGATCCACTAAATTTGAAGATGAAAGGCTGTGACCTTCTTGATTAGTGATCATGGAATTAATGTTCATAAATTTGGAGTCCATACGAAACTTCTTCAATATCTCAATAGCACTTACTTTGCCCAATGAAACCTCTAGACCCAAAGTAATGCATCATAGTGATCTCCTTCATCTCAAACTTAGTTGCCATATCTGCCTTGCACCCTACAATGAGCTTCTATGCACCTTTTTGTGAAACAATTCATATGCATACAACACCAAAACAAACAGATCGGACCAACAAATATATAATATAAGTTGGGATTTTCTTCACTTTTTGTGAAGCCCTTGAAAAATATCTTGGAATACCATGCTCTTGGTGCTTGCTCATGTCCATACAAGGCTTTCTTAAGCTTGAAGTCATGGGATTCTTTCCCATTTACCTCAAATCCTGAGGTTGCTCTATTTACATTTCTTTCTCAATGATCCCATTGGGAAGCTATCAAGCTACATCCTTTTGATGTATCCACCATTCCATAAATGAAACTAAGGACCTTAATACAATGGAGTGTGCCTGGGGACATGGGCAAATGTCTCCTCATAGTCCAGTTGCTCTTTCTAGGAGAACCCTCTCTCCACAAAAATCACCTTCAAATGATCGATGATACAATATGAAACATGATTGATTTTGTAAATCCATTTGGAAGTCACTATTGACTTCCCTTCCAGTGTAGGCACTATGTCCCAAATATCATTCTTTTGGATGGAGGCATACTCATCCATCATGGCATCCCAGCCCTTACGTTCTTGTCTCCTACTTCCTGAAAGTTGGAAGGCTCCAAATCTATGATGTTTCATCAATGCCATGTAGCCTAGAAACATCTTTAGAGGTCTTCTCTCTGTAAATGTGCTCCTAGGAGCCTCAGCATATTCTTAGAACATCCCTCAATGTCTAAGTGAACCATCAAGGTCTCTTGATAGAATTGGAAGGGGTTATTGTCTCCTCCTCTTCACTTGAAGTCTGGACTATGTTATATTGCTTTGGACATCACCAATGATGTTGGCTCAACCTTCGAAGCATCCTTCTCCTCATCCTCTATTACTGGAATGGGCTCATGGGACTTCTTGGAAGCAAAGTCTTCCTCAAAATTTACATCCCTGCCTAGCTATCTTCCATTGCTTTGGAATGTAGATCTTGTTGGCCTTTGAAGTCTCTTGTAGCCCCACAAATAAACCCTTGCTATTGGAGGGCTCCAACTTGGTCCTGTTCTCTATTCCTATGTGGATATAAATTGGACAACCAAAGAGGTGAAAATGACTCATCTCTGACTTCACACTAGTGAATGCATCCTTTGCTGTCTTGTCATCCAAGATCCTGTGAGGACATCGATTAGGATGTAGACTGCTGTGTAGCATGCATATGCCCAAAGAAACATTGTCAAGCCCTAGTTATGAATCATGGTTTTAGCAACCCCTATGATGGATCAATTCTTTCGCTCTTGCAACCCATTTTGTTGTGGGTTGTATAGAAGAGTCAACAACTCCCTCTTGATTCCTACCTCATACAAAACACTTGAACTCCTTGGAGGTATACTCACCCATTGTCCGATCTCAAAATTTGGTCTTCTTACTTGTCACGGTCTTCATTTTTCATTTATACTTAGTTGTATATCAACAGTGGGAGCTTGTTAAGATCCTAGAGTAGTGTTATTTGTTTTATGGTATTTTGCATGTGCTAACATCGGTTACAAAACCACTTGCAAGGGCACCACAAAGAACACTTAACCATCCGGTTTGAAGGGAGTTTTCTTAGCGAGAGAAATTATTGGAGTCTTGGGTTAGTGAAAATTAACATGGTATCGAGTGAGGACTTCACGAAGGAAACAAGTGTATAGATGCATGAATTTCACAAGGTAGTAATGGAAATTAAAAGAAATATTTTGCAGTAGTCGTACAGGTCGTACGTAGTACAAAGCAACCATACAGTTGTACAACTGTGTGGACAGTGCTAGGAGATGTCGGGTGCTGACGTCGCAAGCTAAGAGGGCCTCCGTAGAGGGTTCGAGATTAGCCACAACTGCATCCACAACCATAGCCGTAGTCGTAGTCACGGTTAGCCACAATCGCAGTTGCAGCTAGCTCTTGCCATAGTTGCCAGCCGCAACTGCTTGTCGTAGGGGCACAACTAGGCCATAACTGTCAAGAAGCAACCATTGGGGTAGGTAGTAGTCATCGGGCAGACGCGCCCGGGGCATGCAAGCAGCTAACAAGGTGTGGGCAGCCAAGGCGGACCGTGAGCAACGCCATGAGAGCTACTTGGGCTGACCTTGGGTAGGTTAGGCCGAAGGTTGGGGAAGTGGGGAGTCAGACAGCGAGCAACATATCTGAAGCTGATGGGTGAAATTTTCCTTGATTTATATTCCTCATTAAAATTATTATTTGGATATGGCCACAACTGGTTTGAGGTTTGAGGATATGTTGGAGGGTGCATCGAACTTCGCACCTTGGAGGGCGAGGGTTACATTAATTCTCATGGAGAATGGGTTGTGGGATTTCACAAATACCACGGTGACCCCACCAACGGATTTGAACTCTTGAAACACAACTAAAGTCCTCATCCTTGGTCTTTAGGAATTAAATCCAAGTTTGCAAGAGAGTCATCAATGAAGGAAACATACTACATGCTTCATGTTATTGATGCTATTGACATCGGTCCACAAACATCCAAATGCACTAGGTCTAGAATATCCTTAGACCTATGGTTTCTTTAGCAGGAGAGAAATGTATGGCATGCCCACCCGGTATGCAACCTTTGGATACCTCATGTTGCTCAATATTGAACTCTGGAAGGCCTGTAACTACCTTCCTTAGAATAGGCAATGATCTATGATGCAAGCACCCCATCCTCTTGTGCTACAACTCACACAAGTTGTCATTATTATGCACCAGGGCTTGAATGGAGTTCACCACAACGACTGTAAAGATTACCTTCTCTAACCTCTATTACTTGAGCTATATTTGGGCTAGATTCCCTTGGCTCAATGAGGATTTGTTGGTTCTTGAACTCCAATGTGTAGCCCTTATCCTCCATAATCGAAAATGAAAGCAAGTTCTTCCTAAGAACTGGAACAAACAAGAGATGTCGTCAAAATATAAAAGGAGTTGCATTTCGAGGCTAGAGAGAAATTAATGCATTGTCGAGCTAGAAGAGAATAATACTAACTCTTGCTACTAGGTACTTGGGAACATCACCAAGCTCAACCTGTATTCTCGTGTTCTGCTTTGTTAGACTAGAAAATAATTATTGGGTTGATGTCATATGAGAAGATGCCCTACTCTTCACATACCATGCATTCCTGAGAACCGTGTTGGTAGAAAAGCAAGGTAGCATTGAGAAATCCTTCTTAGACTTGGCAGCAGGCTTCGTTCATCTTAGTTTTACGAAGAGCTTGCTACTTGCTTACGATTTTCTACTTTCGTTTACCCTTCTTCTTATCTGTACATTGATGCATAATGACCATGCTTATGACAAATGAAGCATTTAATTTTACTCAAGTCCTTCTTTCTTAGTTGTGAGAATGACTCCTCACTCTTTGCCTTACCTTTGTTGGGTTTTTTACTTCTACCTTTTTTGTCTCATCAAAATGGGGGCTAAGTTCTCATCACCACCCTTCTCATTGGCTCCCTTTGACTCCATCGAGTCTCCTCTTGGATATAGTCATCCCACAGCCTTTTCAAAGTTAGGAAGGTTCTTGATCTAAACTGCTTTGATAAATGGTTCCTATGAAGTTGGGAATCCATTTTGTGCGATGTTCACCAGCGTTGCATCTGATCACCTCCCCAATAGCTGCAAGTTGATCACAAATTTGTGTTACCTTCGTAAGGTAACTGGTGACTGAATCTGATCTGGTCATATCTATGCCTCAGGTCTATTTTTGCAATATCATTTTCCTATTTATGTTCTCACTTTGGTAGAGGGAAACTAGGGCATCAAACATCTCCTTTACGTGTTCTTCTTGGAAATATGATGGATCAAATGATCCTTTATGGTGTCCATGATCATCCCACTTGGCCTTCACTTCACCTTCTTGTGGAAGGAGCCGCCAACTGCTATGGATCTGTAAGTGAAGGTACAATATCCTTGACTATGTCCTAGAGATGCTTCTCTTCTAATAAGAGTGTAACCCTCATTTTCCATGACAAGAAATTTGAGGGAGACCATCTAGTCTATCCTCGAGGTCAGAGCACAGCTGAGGCCCATCTTTAAGATCTAATGCACAAACTCCCAAATCTGAAAATTAGTCCTTGAGATATGGAAGTTGTTTAACGGCTGGTCCTTCTTTCATGCAGTGGATTTGCTGTTGTAAACCCTTGAGATTCTCAATAAGATAAATTACTTTGATACCGTGTAATTTTTTCTAACCCTAGGTGACTGTGGTCCTAATGTTCTATAATTAAATAATTCAAAAACAAAGTTTATTTAACAAAAACAAAATTTTGAAATATTGCATCAATCACACAATAGCTAGAAAATGAACAACGGAAGGAAATAAAACACACATACATGGATTTCTCCTTCTAATCAGCTTTTCATTTTTTTGATCAAAGTTTACAAGGTGACCTCTGCAGCTTGCTTGAACCAACATCTGTATGGTCAATAAAATCACCTCAAATAGCAAAGTACGGTTTGTGAGAAGAGGGTACCTGAAAATTAGTCCTTAAAAGGAATATGGAAGTTGTTTAACGGCTGGTCCTTCTTTCATGCAGTGGATTTGCTGTTGTAAACCCTTGAGATTCTCAATAAGATAAATTACTTTGATACCGTGTAATTTTTTCTAACCCTAGGTGACTGTGGTCCTAATGTTCTATAATTAAATAATTCAAAAACAAAGTTTATTTAACAAAAAAACAAAATTTTGAAATATTGCATCAATCACACAATAGCTGAAAAATGAACAACGGAAGAAATAAAACACACATACGCATGGATTTCTCCTTCTGGTCATATTTTCATTCCTTTCATCAAAAGCTTACAAGGTGACCTCTGCAGCTTGCTTGAACCAACATCTGTATGGTCAATAAAATCACCTCAAATAGCAAAGTACGGTTTGTGAGAAGAGGGTACATTTACAATAGTATGACTTTATGTATTTCTGCCTTTCCTGGACAAAAAATCACTCTATCTTCCTCTCAACACTAAAGCACACTTCAACAACATAGTGTATGGCCAGATTTGAAGGTGTACGACTTGTGCATGTTGAATTTTCACTATGCTAGGCTCAAGCATGAGGTTTATTTCATTTTAGCATTTACTTGAACCATAAACAAATGCAACTACACCATTTACAAGTGCTGCAATAACCAAGATCACAAGAAGAAGTACCATGCATAAGAGCACAAGAAATATCTTGGGAACCCTTCTACTCAAGGGAAGAAAACCCAACAATCCTTTGCTATATTCTCAAGAGAAGATCCCCCAACCATAAAACCCTAATGCACATAAGAGGGTGCTCTACCACCTTGAAACTTGTGCCCAAGAGAGGTGCGCACGGCCCTAAAAGTGTACTTGCCGAAATTCCAAAATGTCAAGTGACAAGTGTGTTTCCTCAATGGGGAAATCTCCTTTAATTATACTCCACCAGACACAACAATAGATGTGTCTGTTGGCATAACAGGGCCAACCTCAATAACTCAAAAATTAATTAATTATTACAATAAATCTTAATTTTCTTTCACATATGGTGGGGCCGACTTGTACCCTTTACATCACAATTAGGGTTGCAAGCAAATCTTACACTTAGACAATATAGCAAGGGATCCACACGTCCACCTAGTGCTCAACCACTAGTGACACGTCCACCTGTGCTCAGCCACAGGGACGTCATACTCAACAGAATCATCTGGAGTACCAAATCGTCTCAACTCTCACACAGAGGAGAACGATACACCCATCACATGGGCACACCCAACCACTGGGGGACGACTCAACTCTCCATAGGAGAACGATGCCCCAACCACTGGGGGACGATTCAACTCTCACACAGAGGAGAACGATGCCCCATCACATGGGTATGCCCAACACTGGGCTCCCTCTCAGGTCGAGTCAACTCGGTCTCAGAGGAGAACGTATCCTGGAGGATGTCTCACGACGCTGCAATCATCAACACTCCCTCTCAACTAGGGAGGCATTCTCCACCAGGCCAAGTCTCTCACGGAAGTACTCGAACTTCGTCTTGGCAAGTGGTTTGGTGAACATATCTGCAATCTGCGCACGAGTAGGAAGGTACTGCACGTGTACTGCTTTCCTCTGCACCATGTCTCTGATATAATGATATTTTATCTCAATGTGTTTCGATTTATCGTGAAACACAGGATTCTCAGAGAGCTTCACACAACTCTGGTTATCACAATGAATAATGGTAGAATCCATCTCATGATCAAATAAATTTGTCAGGAGCTTGCGAAGCTACACTGCTTCGGGGACTGCCACACTCGATGCTATATACTCTGCTTCTGCAGTACTCAAAGCCACAGAGCTCTGTTTCTTGCTGCACCAGGAAACCATGGCAAACCCTAAGGTAAAACAACAACTGAATGTGCTCTTCCGGTACACTGCGCTCCCTGCCCAATCTGCAACGACATATCCATGCAATTTCATGTCTACACTGGAGGCATATCTCAGGCCATATCCAACTGTGCCTCGTAGATATCTCAATACATGGTTCGCTGCTATCAAGTGAGTCTGTCTCGACTGACTCATGAACTGACTTAGTACATTCACTGCATATATCGGGTCTGGTGTTAACCCGATACATTAATGATCCAATCAGCTGTCGGTATAAATGTGGATCAATCTCGCTTGAATCTGTAGAAGCCTCGTTCATTTTCTTCAAATCCATCACCATTGGTGTAGGCATGGATTTGCAGTCTGTCATACCGAACATCTTCAATATTTCCACTGTATATTTTCCTTGACTTAGGAAAATCTCATCAGTCCTCTGTCGTACTTCTAGTCCCAAGAAGTAGTGCATCATACCCCGATCCTTCATCTCGAATTCAGAAGTTAATGCTCGCTTGCATTCAACAATAAGTCTTTCTGAACCGATGAGGAATAAATCATCCACATACAGGACCAAGATCAGGCACTCGTCGCCAACAATGTGTTAATATAGGTTTGGATCAACAACACTCTTGCGCCCAAACTCATTAGGAATCCATCCATTTTCTCGTACCAAGCACTAGGTGCCTGCTTTAGTCCATACAGGGCTTTCTTCAACCTGCACACATGAGATTTCTCGTCATGTATAACAAATCCCTCTGGGTGCTCGATGTAAACTTCTTTCTCAATCTCACCATTAAGAAAAGCAGTCTTTACATCCATCTGATTTAGTTTCCAACCCATGGATGCAGCTAGTGCAATGATAGTACGGATGAAAGTGTATCGGGCTACTGGAGCAAATGTCTCCACATAATCAATTCCCTCCACCTGTGAGAATTCTCTGGCTACAAATCTCACTTTGTATTTCTCGACACTTCCATCGTTTGCATGCTTGATCTTATAGATCCACTTGGAAATCACTACAGACTTCCCTTCTGGTCTCGGAACAATATCCCACACATCATTCTTCATGATGGACTGATACTCTTCTGCCATGGCATCTTGCCATACCTGCTGACCTGCTGACCTGCTGCTTCTCCATGACAAGAAGGCTTAGTATCAATGATGTGGCTCATGGCTGAAAAATAGCTAGAAAATATTTTTGGTTTTTTCTCTTTGGGAATGTGCCTCGAGGAGCTGTATGTCCCTCTGCCTCCTACACAGTTTGTCGAGCCCAGGCAGACCTTTTATGGCCTACTACAATGTCTTCGGGGATATCAATTGGAGCAATTGGATCAACTGGAACAACTGGATCAATTGGAATAACTGGATGGATTGGAACAATGGTTGTCTCCCTCTGAATTGCTGAAGGGGGAGAGGGTACTGACTCACTGTCAATCTCTCCATTTGAGATTCTCTAGATCTTCGAAAGGCTATCTCCTC
>SNQJ01S0106370.1:276-12749 GCA_010110895.2 Picea sitchensis | reverse complement strand
TGGTGGCATATCAGTCCTATTTTCTCTTGATAAGAGATCTAACCCTTGAGGTAGATCCATGACTCAAAGACTTGTCTGAGCATACTTCAGTGGCTTACTATCTCTCATATGTGTTATGTTCTACTTCATCATACAGAGGTAAGTTGCAGTTTTTTGTTCTATTACATTGCTTATTCTTAGATCTATTGTTTAGCAAGCTTTGATATTATTGTCTAGTTCAGATTCATTCAATGTGCATGCTCAGATATATATCTACGGTTCAGATCTGATTTAGAAATACATCTACAGTTCAGATCTAAGTGTGTTGTTCACTCAGAAATATTTTACAGTTTAGATCTATCTACTGTGCATGTTCTGAATTAATTTCTAGTCAAGATCTAAGTGTTTCTCAGAAATTGTTTATGGTTTAGATCTATTTACTGTACATGTTCAGAGTTAATTTCTAAGTTCAGATCTAACTACCTAGCATACTCAGAATATTTTTGGAGTTCAGATCTGTATAAGTTTAATGTGTTCATACTGATCTTGTCTACAGAAAAAATTGAAAAGTAAATTCTTGTTTTCTCTCCCTAATTCTAACAGGGTCTTACACCTCAGTCCCTTCTAGGATACCCGTTGACAATGACATTGGATGCCCTGTTTTGTCTTTCTTGTTCTTCATAAATTATGCTTTTTTGTCTTGTGTGGTGACTACTTTACTCGCCTCTATTCTTGGGCTAGTGCCTGCTATTTCTACCCATGATTTGGGGGTGTTAAGCTGTTCCTTTAGTTTGGTTTCTACCTCCTTGACCATGATCAACAGAGAGTTCATCTCACTAAAGAGTTCGTCATGTCAAACTTTCACCTCTTCTAAATGCGCTTTGTTTACTTGATTCTCTGCTCTCCAGTCCATTTGTAGTTGCTTGCATCTCGCATACTATTTCTATAGGAAGCAGACATCTCACATATTAATTATATAGGAATGCATCTATACTATGCAGTGCTTAACAACTAGCCTGCGCTACATTCAAATGCAATCCATATATAAATATCATGTATACGTAGCTTGCATGAGCTTGAAATATGCATAAGATTGGCAAGAATGTGTTTGCATCATACCACATAGTCAAGCAAGCACTGTGAATCAGGACAAAATCAAAGGCTCAAAGGAGGAAGCTGATGAAAATTGGACAGCAAATCGTGGGAAATTGCCAAGAAGAAATCTAAGAGAATGGACTAAAACAAGGAAAAAGGCAAGGGTACAAGTGCAGTTGAAGAATTATTAAACAAATATAGAAAGTTTTCAATGAGAAGTGTCAACTGAATGCTCAAGCTTCTCAACCTCTAAAGATCAAGATAATAGGCATTATGCTTCTATGAGAATATAAGAACCAAGCCAACATGGGGTAAAGGTAACATATTTTCACGTAGTTAGAATTTCCAATAAAGGACTTTACTTTAATGTGCCATCATTTGTCTTTTCTAGTAGGCATTGGCATGTTGTAAAGCTTTCACGTGCCATCATTTGTCTTTTCTAGTAGGCATTGGCATGTTGTAAAGCTTTCACGTGCTTCTTGTCAAGTTCTTCCAATTGAAGGATACAAGAGGTTTGAACCTCATCTAGCAAAAGTAATCCCTGTGTAGATCTTATAGGTGGGGATCTCTAATTTTGCAGGAAGCACGACTTCCACACCATAGATGAGAGAAAGGGAGTGGCACCTACAACCATTGGAACAATAGTTTGCTGGTCCCATAATGTTGAAAGACTTTAAGATCCCAATCTGTATGAGGCTTGCTGTCTTTCACGAAACACTAAAAAGGGTCTTATTAGAGGGTTTAGCTTGGTCACTACCTTGGGGATAGTAAGAGGAGCAAGTTGTATGGATAATATAAAACTCCGAGCACAACTCTCGTATAGAAAGATCTCATGTTATCTGCAATGAACAACTCAAAGTTTAATGCAACTCGTTATGTTAAAATAAAATACCTTGTACATATTAGGTAACATTTTATTCAAGATAAATAAAAAAGATCGAGTCAAAGAAATAAAATCTGCAAATGATCTAACCAACAATAAAGAGAGAAATAATGATCTTTCCAATAGAGTAGTAGCATAATTTCTGTCTGTTTAATGTGTATACCACAATGATGATGAATTCTTGTAGTACAATCATGGAGATCAAATGGTGTTGATGAGATCAAAGTCACATTGAGAAAATGATCGAACTGAAACTATTGGTTTCTATGACAGTGTAAAGGAATGGGCACATGTTGAACACCTAAGGTTTTCTAACAAAGACATGTTTATGACAATACTCAAGGCTTTCTAACAAAGAGGTGTTTATGACAATACTCCCTTAACATAACGTTTTCTAATGAGGCCATGTTTATGACAATAAACCCTAAATATGGCAAGACYATCTCTCACAGGTCACAAACTTGGCATTGTGGGCAAGCGTAATGCTAATTATATCCTCATTACAGAGTTTTGTGGACTTAAACARCATGCTCACTATGAATAAATAGATAGGAACGGAGGGAAACAAACCAATAAAATACCAATGAAAGCAAAGAAAAACTTGGGCAAATCCCTGACTCTATGGAGAAACATTGCAAGTGACCTTAAGCAAGATAAAATAAATTACAAAATCAAAGCAAAGAGAAACAAATTACAACTGTTGAATGCACTGAGATGGKTCAACAGTCAGTGAACAAAATAACTCATTACTAAAGACAGGACGTAAAATGAAATGTAAGAAACACCTATCATAAATCGAAAGTTCTGTCCTCTCCAATGGCCTGATAAAGTACTATAATATAATTACAATGTTTTCTATTTTAAACACAGCTTCTCATAGAAAGAGTGAAAACGATATCGAAAAAAAGAAAGTAATTGTATTAATCGCCACTACTGAGCAGAATAGGTTGATAGGTCTCGAACATAAGAAAATTATAGTAGCAAATAAGGAATGCCTAGGGCATCTCCTTACTAAAGCAGAAATAAAGTAAGTAAATAATAAATATCGTGACTGATGACAGAAAGGAGGTAGATGCATAACCAATAAGTACCATGCAATAGAGTACAGACCTGACTGTGAAAATAGGCAAAACAAGCGACAGCACGAAAAAAAGAGAGCAGAGAGCTGAAATACATGAGCTGCCCTTAGTTTATGTCTGAGTCGAAGCATAATGATTTCTAACTAACAGGTTCGGCGAAGTACTAAATTCTCATCAGGATTTGAATGGTAAACCTCATGCGCATTAAAGGGATCCTCAAATATAGTGGATATCATGGAGAATCAATTTGTAGGGTGTTGGTGATGAAGTTTATCTCTAAGAAGCATACACAGTAGATAAGATAAGGTAAGGCAATCTATTAATGTCCAACAAATGACCACAAAATGAAAAATAATGTTTGCTTGTTTGGCCAAAATTCAAAATTCAAGGAGATAATTGTTTCCAGCGAGTTGGCTAATCAATTTTCATAAAACGGCAATGCTGCCAACAGGGCCTTGGTTCACTGGCGAGGTCAACGCTAGAAAAATGAGAAAAGAAAAATACCTGTAAAAGCTGGACAGCATAAGGAGACACACCGTCTGATACAAGAGCCACCATATCCCTGGTGGTGCCCGTGTCCCTGATGGATTTCCCAAGCACGCGGACTCCTAGTAGAAATTCATCTCCATAAAGAAGAGTCGCATACGCTTCCAACGTCTTCCGCGATCGCGGCACCTGGACCTTAACACCGCCATCGCCCAAACGGGCACTCTCGACTACAAACCCTAATCGCACCAAAATATACACTGCCGCCACGAGAAAACACCATAGATCCCTCGGCTTCATATTCGAAGCAAAATTCCCTGTTATCGAATGGCAGAGCCGTCAGAGCCCTCGATCGTAGTGTATGCGGCCCNCGACTACAAACCCTAATCGCACCAAAATATACACTGCCGCCACGAGAAAACACCATAGATCCCTCGGCTTCATATTCGAAGCAAAATTCCCTGTTATCGAATGGCAGAGCCGTCAGAGCCCTCGATCGTAGTGTATGCGGCCCAAGATCCTTAAACACAAACAAAATTATAAATATGTGTCGGGGCCTTCTCGCAGAGGAAAAGGAACCTTCTTCACACTCGGATCAGTTCTGCCATCAAATAGACTCATCTTTGCTGTAGTTGAATAAGCTTTCCTAGCATTGATAATTTTGACCTGACGGGTGTAAAAACACAGTCTTTATTTCCTAAACCAGTTAGCAATGTTAAGATTGACCTGCCGGGTGTAAAGACACTTTCCTTTATTCCTAAGCCTGACAGCATTGATAAGAACGACCTGTCGGGTGAAAATACACAGTCCTCTTCTGCGCTCCCGGGAGTAGAGGGTTTGCAAGTGGAGACTGGTAGAGTAGGCCTAGGATAATCCAGCTCTGATTTGCGACCGGAATCTATATCCGGTTGAGGGAATCTATATCCGGGTGTGGGGACGCCTTGTTAAAAGGGGCGATTTTAGGAGGGGTCTGGAAACAGATTTCTCACCCATTAAAGCGCAGAGAGAAGGAACGATCAGTCTTGCCTAATCTAGAGGTTGGAACTAGTCCTAGGGCACTTAGCGCTGAGAAAGCCCTTGCTAGGGTGAAAAGATGAGAGTGGCTTCCTTGAACGTGAGGGGAGCGGGGGCTCCTTAAAGTCATTAACCCTTAGGTTTTTAGAGAAAAATAAGCCAGATGTACTTTTCGTTCAGGAAACTATGGTAGGAGCAGTGAAAGCTAGGGAAGTCTTTGCCAAGCTTATTCCTACTTGGTATTTTTGCGGAGTTAATTCTATTAGTCTCTTGGGGGGACTTTTATCAGCTTGGAACCCCTATAAGGCTGACTTTAGTGTGTATTTGATGCTGAGAGGGATTTCGCTGGAATGTGTTGTTAAAGACACTAGTATAAAGGTGAAGTTGATCAATTGTTATGGACCGTATGCTGACAGAGTGGTTTTTTGGGAGGGTATAAAAAGGATCGGGATCCTAGATGAGGAAAATTTAATTTTTGGGGAGACCTTAATTTTACCGTCTCTAGTAGGGAAGTTTGGGGTGTTGCTGCGAGAGTGGACCCATTACAACATTTTTTCAATCTTTTGGTACAAACTGGAGGATTAGTGGATGTTGAACCAGTAAAAATTCTTCTGACTTGGAGGAATGGAAGGAAAGGCCAAGATTACATTGCAAAAAGGCTAGATCGGTTTTTGATATCTGAGAAGCCTATCTCTTCAGGAATCAGATATCGATCCTAGATTTGCAACGACAAGATCTCGGATCACATGCCAGTACTGCTAGAGTTGGAATTTGGGAGTAATATAGTTCGCTACCCATTTAAATTTAATGCAGTCTGGCTAGAGGAACAAGACTTTGTTAGTTTTGTTAGAAACAGTTGGGCGGATTTGTTGGGCACAGAGGTCTTGACACCTATGGAATCATTGTTAAAGAAGCTAAAAAGTCTTAAGAGCATGGTAACCATTTGGGAGAGAAAGAAAAAGGAAGAAGGTAAGAAAGAGTTGATACAGTTAGAATTGGAATTGGATAAATTATATTCAGATTTTCCTGGAGGGTTTGTGGAGGAAAAGGATAAGTTATCGGTTCTGGAAAAAGAGCAGAGGAAAAGGACACTTTTAAAACAAGAGGAGAAGACCCGGAGACAGAAAAGTAGGATAAACTAGATGGCTGCACGTGACAGAAATACAAAATAATTTCATGCTTTTGCAAACTCAAGGAAACATATTAACACCATATGGGATATCACCAAGGAACACAGAACTACTATATCAAACAACATTGATCTTCAAAAGGAAGTTGTTGACTATTTCCAGAACATGTTTAAAGAACAAGGAAACCTGGCTATCACAGATCAACTTGCAGTTATAAAGAACTATCCGAGGATGTTTTATGAGGAAGAGGGAAATAGGTTAGTTGAACCTGTTACCTTAGCTGAAGTTTTAACAACTCTAAAAGGTTTTAAGTGTTAAAAAAGTTTTTGGCCGGATGGCTGGACTGTTGAGTTCTTTGTCGCTTTCTTCGATCTGGTGGGAAATGATTTACTGGAGGTAGTGGAAGAGTCGAGAAGAGTAGGGAAAGTATCGAGAGCTTTAAATGCAACTTTCATTGCTTTAATCCCTAAAATTGACAAACCCGATTCATTTGGAGGATTTAGGCCTATAGCATTGTGCAACCTGGTTTACAAGATCATAACAAAAACAATTGCTACCAGAATAAAAACATCTCTGTCAACTAGTATTTCAAAAGAACAATTTGTGTTTTTAGACCGTAGACAAATTGTTGATGCAATTGGATTGGTACAAGAAGTACTACATAGCATAAAAGTGAAGAATCTAAAAGCTCTGGTACTAAAACTGGATCTAGTCAAAGCTTGATAGGGTGGATTGGGGTTTCCTTAGACTTGTTTTATTACGGGTTGGCTTAAGTTTAGATGTAATTGGTTGGATCATGGGGTGTGTAACTACAACAAACTTTGTTGTACTGATCAATGGGAAACCCTCATGTTTTTTTAAATCTTCAAGAGGCCTAAGGCAAGGATGCCCTTTATCTCCTTTACTTTTTCTTCTTGTTATTGAAGGGCTGAGCATAATTATACAGGAGAGGGTTTAGAATCAGAAAATTGAGGGAGTTCTTGTGGAAAGAGGGTTAAATATTACACACTTAATGTTTGTAGATGATGTAATTATGTTTGGGATCGGATGCATTGATGAATGGAAGAATACAAGGAGGCTTTGGATTTATTTTGCAAAGCTACAAGGATGGAATTTAGCACACAAAAATCCAGTTTCTTAGAAGGAGGATGGGATGATGCAGAGCTTAATTTGTTGAAGAAAATATTGCCTTTTGATGTTAAACCTTTAGATATAGGATTTAAGTATCTTGGGCTTTTCATCAAACCAAACTGTTATAATAGAGTGGACTGGCTTTGGCTTGAGAAAAATTTTGAAAAGAGAATTTTGAGTTGGAATCATAGGTGGCTTACCCTTGGTGGTAGAGTCATACTTGTAAAAGCAGTACTTGAAAGCATATCGATGTATTGGTTGTCATTGGCAAAAATTCCCAAAAGTGTACTAAACAATATTAGAAGAAGGATGTTCAGTTTTCTGTGGTCTGGTAAAAAAGCAAAGGAAGGTATGCATCTCACAAACTCAAAAAAGATTGCAAAAACCCAAAAAGATGGTGGTTGGGGAATAAAAAATATTTTTATCTTTGGACAAGCTTTGGCGGCGAAAAGTTTATGGAGATGCCTAATGTTGCTTGGTCTTTGGCATGAGGTGATAATGCAAAAATATCTTAAAAGGAAAATTGTTGAGAAGTGGTTCAGGCAAGGGAGAAAAAACTAGAATGGATCTTCAAATTTCTGGAGAGCCTTCACCTCCTCGGTTAACATAATCTCAGATTGGTTAGTATGGAAGCCCAAAAGTGGGAGAGATATTAGAATTGGTGTTGATCCTTTGGTCGGATCCCACTTTTTCTATAAATTATCTGAGAATCTTATAATATTGTTAAAAGAACAAGGGATTACCAGTCTTGCGCATGCAGGGACATTTACAGAGGAAGGTAATAACTTTACAAAGTGGAAAAATGTTGAAAGTTTAGGCCTGGTAGGAGCTCAAAAGGATGAATGGAAAAATTATACAAAAGGGCTGGTAAGTGTTGGAATTGTATTAAATGAAGATAAAGACAGGTTATTGTGGTCGTGGGACACCAAACAAGGTCAAGTAAAAGCTAAACTAGCATATGAAATTCAATTGTTGGTGGACAGGGGAGTAGAGACAAAATTCTGGGACTCTGTGATTTGGGAGTGGCAACTACCAATGAAGGTAAAACTGTTTGTCTGGCTTATGATGGAACAAAAAATTCTTACTTGGGATAACTTGAAAAAAAAGGGTTTTCAGGGTCCTAGCATCTGTGTGCTTTGTAAGGAAAGTGAAGAAATTGTATTACATTTGTTTGGGGATTGTACTTTCATAAAAAATATCTGGCAGAATATCTCGAAGGAAGATGGTCAATTCTTGGCAAGGAGGACATTTTGAAAACGGTCTCCTTAACTGGACTAAGAAGAAGGAAAATTGGAATGAAATCCCATGTTTAATTAGTTGGGAGGTTTGGAAACATAGGAATATGATGATTTTTGAAGCTCAACAAAAAAACCTTAGTAGAGTTTGTAACATCATTATACAGGACTTTGGGGAACAAAAAAGTACACAAGATACTCTACCCTATAGGATTGACAGACCACCAAATATTGAATGGGTAGGGGCAGTTGGTTTCTTCGACGGGGCATCACAGGAAAGAGGATCAATCTGCGGGGCTGGGGCCTTTCTTAAATGTCCAAAAATGGGCTCATATAAGCTAAAAATGAGTTGTGGAAAATGAATAAATGCTAAAGGGGAATTGATGACACTTTTGGCTAATATTATATATATATATATATATATATATATATTTATCTTAAACAGATACCAAGAATACTATTGATGGGTGATTCTAAGGTCATTATTGATTTGTATACTAATGTTAATAATCTACAGGTGATATCTTTGCAGACCTGGATGACATAATTAGAGTGTTCAGCAGTGATTTCCAGCAAATCAAAGCTCAACATATTTATAGAACTTATAACCAGAATGTTGATCGACTATCAAAGAAAGCATTGCTTATGGATGAAGGTGGTTTTTATTGCTCACAGGTTTCAGATGGACAGAGAGGAAATTTTGAAAGAATAGATATCGTCATATAGAATACTTTTATGTTTTGGTAATTGTTATTGCAGACAAAAGAAAAACATATTTTTTAGTATTTTTTTATTATAGATATGTATACAGTGGTGACTTTATGACCACTGATGGATAGGAGTCAAAAATAGAAAAATCGTTTGACGCATGATTACATTTTGTATGAACTGAAAAAAGACAGTTTTTATATTTTACTAATATAAGTGTTTTTTCTTACTAAATAAATATAAAACAAAAAAAACTTTAGTTGGTCAATATCCAAAATTAATTGAAATTTTTATAATTATTGAACATAAGAATCATCTGCAGTTTTTTCAAATTTCAATTTTATTATTTAATATGAAAGATTATATTTAATTGTTAAATAGAAATAAAATTTTATAATCAAAATATTATTTAGGATTTTTTGGAATGAAGCGAGACAGAATCTCTCTGCGGCTAGGGCATAAACCCTAGCCGCCCTCGAGCAGGTTTTCGAAGGCAAGGGTGTGGATCCTCGTCTTCAGCAGCGGACCAGGGATATTCAGAGCTGCAGATTGGTGTTTCAGCGCAGGGTCTGGTGTTGCAGCGCAGGTGTTACAGCGCAGGGTCATGTGCGCGCGGCTAGGGTCAACACGCATCACCAGGGGGTGAGGAATTTCGACGGGAGCAGCCGACCAGGGCTCCATTCGTTTGCAGGGGCGAGGATTTGCGTCGGGAGTAGCTGATCAGGGTTCCTCGCATTCAGAGGCGCGAGTTAGCATTCCTGAGTGGCATGAGTGCGCCAGAGACCTTGCATGCGTAATCGCTGCGACTTGGTGCTGGAGGTCGACGGCCATTGCCTCAGATTCGAATGCCAAGAGAGGAAATGACCGGTTGGAAGCTTTCAAGGCGCTAGTTCGCTCGGCAAGACCCAAAACCAAGCCTCCTTCCTCGTCTAAGTTTGTTAAGAAGATGGAGGAGATCCCTTCGCTGGAGCTATCTCCAGAGGAGCCTTGCAATCTTGCCCTCCTTTTTGCAAAAACGACCCTCATCGAAAAGTTTACGGGGTTATGGCCTAGCCCCAAAACGGTGGAGGCATGGATGGATGATCGTTGGAAGTCGTTGATACAAGGAAAAGTTACATTGTTCACAGTAGGCAGAGGTTTTTTTGTCTTTGGTTTCGCGAGCAAAGAGGACTGTGATCTAGTTTTCAAATCTGGACCCTATTTCATGGGGTCGAGAGGACTATTCTTAGCCCCCTGGACTCTTGACTTCAATCCCGAAGCCGAGATCACTGCAGCCCCTGTTTGGGTTGAAACGCCTCCTGCTCCTTACCTCTGAGAGACAAGATCTTTGGAGACCCATGGAAACAGCAGGCGTTTCACAGACTGATCAGAACGAAAGAGGGGACCGGTTACACAAACGCATATGTGTTGAAGTTAACCACCGAAAGGTCTTCCGAGGAAGCCATTAACCTCCCCAGGGAATGGAGCCCGCCCTCAAGGAGAATTTGGACCTGAGCGATTCCTTTTAAGTGCCTCCGGTGCCATGCTTACCAGAAGCCACTTAGCCTGAAATTTGCCCCAAAACCTCGGAGGACCGATAAAAGAGATGATTTTCGGTACCGCGGCTAATGAAGGCAATCAAGAAGGATCTTATTCAGGGCCCCGGTACTCCTTGACGAGAGGCCACCTAGCAAATAAAACAAAAGCGTCTGTTGAATGAAGATGAAGCCTAGGAGCAGAAGCAACAAGTCAAGAGAGCCTCAATGAGATATTAGCCTCCGAGTTCCCAAATTGATTGGCGTGAGAAATCCGGAGCTTTGAGATCGAACCCTCACTTTAGCGAGTCACGATTGATCCCTCTAGCGGCTGCAGGGGAAAGACGCTGAGAAGATAGTGCGATTGCCAGAAGGCGAAAGACAATAAAAGCGTAGAAGAAAAGAATTCTCCAACATATCAGGCAGAGTTCGAGAAAAATTTTGGACCCCTACATTAAAGGGGAAAATTCCAGCTCAAGCGATATAATGTTTTGCCGCCTTTGCTTTCCGCGGTTTGTGAAATTTACTCATATGCATTCTATGTCATATTTATTCTGCCGAATTGCTCAAGGAGCAAAGGGGAATGGTCTTCCAAGACTTTCATAAGAAGGCTGGCAACACTGTTAGAGGTGCAAAGGGGAATGGTCTTCCAAGACTTTCATAAGAAGGCTGGCAGCACTGTTAGAGGTCACCAACCTTCTTCAGATTTGTATTTTTCCGATTCTGGCAGGCCAAAAAGCCGATTAATGCAACATAACCGTTTTCGTTAAAAAATATATATATATTATTTACAAAGGAGTATATAAAACAAAAAAAACTTTCCTATTCATTGAAGATAGTTGGTCAATATCCAAAATTAATTGAAATTTTTATAATTATTGAACATAAGAATCATCTGCACTTTTTTCAAATTTCAATTTTATTATTTAATATGAAAGATTATATTTAATTGTTAAATAGAAATAAAACTTTATAATCAAAATATTATTTACAAAGGAGTTTGATGGTCAATTGGTCTCTAAATAATTTACTATTAAATAAAGTAAAAAAATCAATCAATATATTCATGATTAAAAAAATAATTAATTACGTCGAAAGGTCTACACCTATTGGTAATTGGCACATTTAATAAGTTTTTAATCTTTAATGTTTTTTTTATGGTCAGGATCAAATGTAGATAAAATATTCTTGGTCGTCACACTAAATGGAGGGTTCTGATTTGAAATATTAACTTCCTTGCTTTTATAAAGGCGTATGTTTATGTGTTTACTTTTTCACATTTACTTAATCTGATTAAAAAATTACTGTATTGTCCAATTGATTGACGCGTTTATGTAATTAGCAATGAAGTATGTGATTAAGGTAATGTATTGTCACGTTTCTCACCTAATTATTTTCTTTTACCAGGTGCGTTTCATATTAAGGCCGAATGGATGGTATTTGGCATCTGGATAGCTAGTGGGCATTTCATATTATGGCCGCGTATGTGGCATCTGGTTAGCTGGCGGGCATTTCATATTATGGACGTCTTTCTGTGGCAGGCGTTTCATATTATGGCCGCGTATGTGGCATCTGGCTTTTCATATTATATATTATGGACGCCTTTCTTGCAAGGATTGGACTTATGTAACCATATATTGCTATTGTTGTTACAACACTGATTGTTACAACACTGATTGGATTAGAGAACGAGTAATAGAACCATGATTTATTCTCTGCGATTTATAATTTTCATTTATTGTTTACCAGTTTGATTTTTAATTTATAGTTATGGACAATTTAAGTTGGATTAGATTAGAAAACGAGTAGAAGCATGATTTATTCTCGACGATTTAGAATTTTCATTTATTGTTTACCAGTTCAATTTTTAATTTAAGACACACAAAGGCATATATATAAAGAGGTATAATTTGGGTTGAGGTAGTAATTTGAATTTTACAAAGGATCTAACTGTCTTTAAGTTGCCTGTGTGAGAAGACAGTAGTAACGAAATTCTAAAATAAATAAATTCCGGCCTCTTTCAGTTGTGTGTATGAGAAGACAGTAGTAAAGAAATTCTAAAATAAATAAATTATGTCGTTCCTTGCCAGCTTGATGTGAATTCGGCAACAACGAGCCATAATTGTAATTCTTTGATATTCTCCATCATGAAAAATGAGAGTAAGTCTATTATTCATATAAAATTGATTAATAAAATAAGTTTTATAAATTAATATATT
>SNQJ01S0106369.1:20624-42614 GCA_010110895.2 Picea sitchensis | reverse complement strand
ACACTTATCTTCCTCTGCAATCGTAATATTAACAGAGCCAAGTTGACTTACTAGAGTATTAAAGGAATTTATATGTTCTGTCACGGAATCTCCATCTTCCATCCTAAGATGATACAACTTCTTTTGAAGAAACAGCTTGTTTACCAGGGACTTTGATTGATACAAATTCCCCAACTTATCCCATAGTTCCTTGGTTGTAGATTCTCCTGAGACATTCGACAACACCAAATCTACCAGGCAGAGTTGAATAGTACTCCTTGTTGTCCTATCCAACTTCTCCCAATCTTCCTTCGACATACTAGTAGGTAGTGTACTAGTAGTTTGTGCACTAGCAGGTTGTGTACTAGTCGTCTGTGTGCCAGTAGGTTGCATACCAGTTGGTTGTGTACCAGGATCCACAACAATCCATTGTTCTTTGTCTACAAGAAGGTCCTCCATATTTATCTTCCATAGCTCAAAGTTTTTACCGTTGAACTTCTCTATCTCGATTCTAGAAGAACTCACCATTCTTCTTTATGCACTCAAATCACCACCGCAAAAGCTCCCACTAAAACCAAGTTTATCACAGAGCCAAGATAAAATTGATCTATAAAAACCGAGCCAAACCCTCAACAACAAATGCATCCCTCTGAAGAAAAAAATGAGCTCTGATACCACATGTAAGTTTTAAACCTGTGAAGTAAAGCAATGCATATAGATTCTTAAGCAAAACAAAATTTAACAATGTCTCATTCACATAGTACACAGAGATTTATACCGGAAACNCAAATTTCACCATTCACTATACAATATATACAATGTTTTTAGGTATTCCATAGATACCAAAAACCTAATCCCTAAAACCAGGATTATTTTTAGTAAACCACTAAAAATAGCAAAAACCGTGCAAAACAAAAATTGGGGCGTTGCCCCGGGATATGCCCGGTATCGAACATTGTGCGTAACCAGGGGGGGCATACCCCCCTGGGACCCCCCTATGAAAGCCCTCGACACACACGACACAAACAGAGAGCTACTATGAGGGATCGTTAAACGCAGTTGTCAAATCTGACGCGCCCACACACACACATGCAAAGAATATAACACATGCCCAACACTGGCCCCGCAATGCAATGGGACCATCGATGTCATGATATTGAAGGTGCTCCTCTATCAACGGCTCCGATATGTTGAATTATCCTGCCTTCTTTCCTCCATCTACATGTGATCCTTAGTCTCAACAACCAAGTGACATGTGGCCCTCCAAACCAACAAACGAGATCAATTTCGCCTTTCGGGCTTCGGGAGTCTCGATTCTCAAAATTCGCTTTCTCTCGGAGAATTTCACCCAGAGTCCACAATCTAACAACGTGTGGTATTAGAATCAATGGTCACAATCCCTTCGAGTATTCGGGGTTCAAAAATCTCAACTTTCCAACCTTTCAACCTTCCTTTGCTTTTTCCTGGAGTTGATAATCCACCGATGTGTGTCCCTTTCGGATCAACGGTCACGATCCTTTCGCGTCTCTGGACTTTGGAGATTTCAACTTACGTTATCCTTCCACTGGAGTAGATCGACAGATGAGAATGCTCCCGAAGTGATCTTTCAGATTGGATGTCTCGTGTCCACTTTGAGACTTCAGAGCTTTTGTCATTTGCTAGTGGTAAAACTCCCAGAGTGACGTCACTTGATGATGTGTCATGAGCCTAGTAGCTGCCACATGTCACTCATATTTGTGATTTGCATGTACCTAAAATGTCAAATCAATTTGAAACTTGTCATTGTCTTATTGCACCACATGTCCTTGCTGACGTAGTCTTGCTGACATGGTCTGCCACATGTCCTTGTAGACGTGGTCTACTGCATGTTCTTGCTGAGGTAGTCTTGCTAACATAGTCTTGCTGACATGGTCTACCACATGTCCTTGTAGACGTGATCTCTTGCATTTCCTTGCTGATGTGGTATGTTGACCAACAACCCTGATCCAACAGTCATTGTATGTCCTCCATACCCGATGGTCCTTATTCATTTCAGATTTTTGGGTTTCGTGTATTTCAAATCTCAAAATTTTAGGAGCATAACCTCCTCGCATGTTTATATCCGAAGTGAATGTTGTCCGTCGATCATGATCCTAGATCAATGGCTCGATCTGTCTGAAGTGCAGCTCTTCTAACTTATCATGTCCTTCCACTTAGAATGATCCAACAGCTGCCGAAAATTCACATTTCGGGAATTTCGACTCTCCAGCTTTCCAGAGTGTAACCTCCTCGCATATTTAGATCCGAAGTGAATCTTGTTCGTTGTCTAAGATATTAGATCGATGGCTCGATATTTCTACGATGCAACTCTTCTAGCTTATCTTGTTCTTCCACTTCAAACTGATCGGACAATTGTTGTTTACTCTGCCTCTCCAGACTTTGAGTTTTTCCAGTCTCAAACTGAAAAAAAAAAAAATACTCGAAGTTATTTGCTCCAGAGTTGAGGATCATGTGCCACCTGTCAGTCTTGATGATAGACGATCCCTGCTTACTTTGAGACTTTGACAAGTCCACTCTCCTATTCCGCTCTCCTACGTTCATCCAAAGGCTTAACTTTCATGCATTTATTTTTGGATCCAACGACTTTTGATCCTCGGTGCTCATATCCAACAGATCAGATCTGTGCTTCTCCCCTGTGCTTCCTCTGGTCACTGAGCACTGATCTAATGGTCATCGGGTATTCAGGATTGGTGATCCAATGACCACTGTCATTCTTTCTTCTAAGATTTATGATCTCTCTGACTTAGAAGGTTTTCTAAGTGTTCAAAGGTCTCTAACTTTGCTCCTCCTGTGAGTCCTCCTCTTGGACCTCGGTTGCACTTCGAGAAAGCGCAAAGCGCTATCTCTTTTGATCTTTGAACTCTGCATATTGTTCACTCCTCCTCATGATCTTATGCTTTCCCTGTTTTCCATCATTGTTGCTTTCCTCATTGCTTCTTGTCTTGCCTATAAACATACCATCGTCGATGTTGTTATTGCCATCAATGAAAAGCACACTCTATATCTAAACATGCCAACAATATCCCCCTTTGGAATTGATGGCAACCTTGAAGGACTACACTGTTCTACTTAGACCTCCAACTGTAGCATCCAGACCAAACCTTTTGCATTGTTCTACTTAGACCTCCAACTGTAGAATCCAAACCACACCTTTTCTCCCCCTTTGACATCAATGTCAAAGAAAACATGCTCCCCATGAGTTCTTGCAGTACTTTTCGGAGGTATCAGATATTCAACCAACACAAACTCCCCCTAACAGGATGGACTCTCTTAGCTGAGAGAAGAGATAACAACCAGCTTCTGATAGAGATATTCAAATGGTGTCTTGGCTAGGGGTTTAGTAAAGATGTCTACAATTTGTTCTGTGGTTGGAATGTAATGAACCTGAACAATCTTATTGGTGACCTGCTCTCTCAGAAAATGGTATTTTATGGGGATGTGCTTGGTCTTGGAATGAAATACTAGATTCTTGGACCTGTTCATCTTCAGCTTCAGTTGTGTCCTCTGTAGTATACTCAATATTTCTCATCTCTCTTACTGGGACTCCTTCATCAACCTTTTCTTGTCATAATTGAATGACTCCCCCTTTGTTTCTAAAGGTTATCTCTTTTTGACAAGGTCTCTCCTCTTGTTATCTCTACAGGATGTCATGTATATCATTTTATACATAAGAATGTTGTTGCGGATGTCGTTGTTGTTGTATCCTTTTCGTCACCTAAATGATAAAAAGAGGGACACTTACAAGTCCAGTTGGGTTATCTAGACAGGACAGAAGTGAGTGCAAGAGTTAGAAACATCAAGCACAATAATAAAATAAACAACTAATCTAATAAAAATTAAAGAAACTAAACTAATGTGCATAAGGGAAATAGAACAAAAGAAAGATCGATATTCGTGCCACCAATGGATAGATTGTATTAGTGGGAAAACACCAAAGAGAAAGGGAGGTTTATGGGTCCCCTCTTCCTCCAAGGGAGGGCTCTTGAACCCCCAATGATTGAGCTCTTCTTACAAATAGAAAACTAAAAGGAAATGGTGAAGAAATCCAAAGCTCATTCACTCAAGAGGCGATGTGAATGGCCCAATGAAATGATTCTTATATGCTCCAATGAGGAAAGAGATTCCTTGCAGGAGAATAGAGGCAGCATAACAATACAAATAGATTCTTGGAAATATAGTGCACCCATGGCCTCTTTTTATAGCAAAGCTTTGAGGCATTATCCAGTCGGCCTTTAGTGTGAACAAGGGGCCCTTTAGGGAACCTCTAGGTCTTTGACCAACCCCCCACTCGGATTCATCTTAGATTTGGGGGTCAAATCGACTTGGGAGCCAAACTAGAAGTGGGTGTGAGGCCGACCAGAATCATTAATGTGTCATTCTAAATTGTGTACAGCTTTTTGCGTCCACAGTCGCGCATCGGGCACATGTACACTTTTCCGGAGTTTTCGACTGGCGCATGTGAACGCGCTTCCTTTGCATTCGGAGCGCATGTTGATTTTATAACCAGTTGTATAGTTTTAGGCCCTTTGGAAATGCATTTTTTGGGCCATGGATGAACTAATATTTGTTTGGAGATGCTAGATTTATGTAACCATTTGTGTATTTCAGTAACCATTTGCTGTATTTTTGTAACCATTTGTTTGGAGATGTTGGATATGTGTATCTGTATGAGGTTAGGAGCATACATATAGCTGAAAATACATCAATGTTTCTTCTACTGAGAGTATTTTTGTAAGAAGGAGTGTTGAGGGGAGTTTCAAGAGTGACCCATTAGAGGGAGAGGGGAACCTGTACGATCCAAACCCTTCACAAGGTGTGGAAAAAAATAAAACTGTGTACAAACGAGGCGGGCATGCCCCATGCTCGTGTCATGTAACTCAGAAAATGTATGAGACAGTAACGGAAACTGTGTGTTGGTGTAGATGACTACAGTTCCCTCGGGGGCGAGTTGATAATGGAAGAGGACAATTCTGATGGTGAACAAACTATGAAAAGAGGCGATGACACCTATGAGAAGTGTCAAGGAGTCACAGGCATTGATGGCCCAACAATTTTCAGAGGTCTTTGGAAAATATAAAAACAACTGCAATAGTCGCAAAGTAAGACCCACCGCAACATGAGAAAGTGTTGAAGTCGAATGTCGTGGGGGTCAATGACAACAAAGAGCGATGGTGATTCTCTCTGTGTCGTCTGAGACTCCTCATTGTGGAGGTAATGAGAGTCAAGATATTGTCATCCTTTTGGGAACTATGTTGATGTCGACAGAAAAGGAGATGTGACTCTAAGAAGCGAAGGGATTCATGAAATATACTGGGGAATATCAGGAATTGATGAGGAACATGGACAAAGTCAAGAAGTGGTGAGACTCAAGCCTGCCCTTGGTTGGGGATATATGTAAAGGATGAGTGGCAGCAACCTATGAAATTGAATCTAGCATCAGGGCAACAACTAGGCTTGGGTAAATTGTGCCATAGGCGTGACAAGATGGACAAACGCAAGGATCAGAGGTGTATGGACTGCAATATACTTGGGGTTTATGGATGATGTCAACAAGGGTAGGACGTCAAAGATGCCCCAACCAAGGGCAATAGGGGTTTCTTTGCTAGAAAAGGAAGGTCACTAAAGGCGATAATAGAAAGCTATGTAAATGTGGGAAACAAAGGTTTTGTACAATTACCAAAGGAATAAAAGAATAAGTTGGGATAATTGTGCAAATACAGAAACGGGTGCCCTAGTGCAAGATGGCTTGGTCGGTGAGGGCACAAGTTGCTTGGAAAATAGGTGGAGGTTGGGGCCCCTGTAGGTGGGTTTTTATACTAGGGAAATGAATGGAGGACAATCTACAGATGGGAAAACTGAGGGTGGGTGAAATGGAGGGTTAATGATACTACGGAGGTGTAGCCAAATGGGAACCGTAATGAGATTACCCGAGAGTCCATTGTGGAGAAGATAGAAAAATGAGGAGAAAGAGAATGCGGCTAATTCTTGGGAATGCGAAGACTATTGGGACTCCCATCCCTAGGGGCTGAAAATAGCATGAGTGTCAAAGTGCCATAAGGGACTATAATTGGGACAAATCATGTGGGAGAGAGTGCTACCGGTTGACAGTACTGAAAAATGCAACAGAGGTGTGAGTACTGCAGAGTCGAATGGGGGGGACCCTAGAGGAAAAGATCGGAGGGTGTGACTGGGAAATGAAATTCATATTCAGAGGGAATGATTACATGTCAGTGTCGAAGATATACCTGAAGGGGTAGCACTGATGCATGATGACCAAGTACCTGCACACATGAAAATCAAATACCCGACGTGAACAATATCTGAAGATAAAGAACATATACTAGTAATTCAATAACTTGTGAATATAAGCAGGCGTACCTGGGCAGGATGTGAGAAAAATGTGTCCTCGGGGGCCGACGATGGATGGTGACTCGGGGGATTTGATTGTGTAGGGGGTGGGATCCTGATCCCGTGGCTGAAGATGGATCAAAAAATGGACGACCGGAGCTCCTGTAATTGAGCATGGAAGTTTGGCAGAAGGGACTATAAGTAGTTGTAGGGCCCACAATGCCACCTCATTTGTACCTGTTGTCTTAGTGAGTGGACGAGAGGTTTTAGAGGATATTTGGAGATTCTGGGAGATCAAGCTAGCCAATTCAGAATCAGGGAGTGTCAGGTTAGTGGTCATATCCTCCTACATAGTAATTAGGATTTCGTTTTTGGGCAGGGTTGTACGAATGGTCGTACAGGAAGATTTTGTGAGGGTGGTCCCCCCAGTGCACGGGCAATCAAATGATTCACGCGCATGAGTGTGCGGCTGTAATTGGGAAAACCATGCACGAGGGTGCCTGAATGGGGAAAACTGAATGGGGAAAATGGGCATGCATTGGATGCATGCCTGTTCAAATCACAGTTGTGCATGCATGCGCGGATGTGTTCCTGACAGTTGCACATGTGTGTGCAACTGTGTAGAAAATAGGCACGTTGGGATGCGTGTCTATGTGTGTGACAGGGGTGCATGCGTGCATCCCTATATCACCGACAGTTGCACATGCATGCGCTACTGTGGGATGAACAGGCACACATATGTGCGAGCCTGTGGGGAAAATAGCCGCACCCTTGAGGCAAAGTTGAGGGGTGTAAAAAATTATATTTTTTGGAGATTTTGGTGTTTTTATGGATTGTGATGTCTGATCAATTAATTGTATGTGTGGATGTCGGTGACCAATTGATGATGCCAATCCACTGGAGGGAGAGGGATTGGATGCACCTGAGAGAGGTGGTGAGAGATGAGGAGTTGGTTGTATGGGGCCCTTTGGCAGCCTGTGGGTTGCCAAAGTATTTTTAGTGTTCACTGGTGCGGGCATAGGAGTACCTGCTACAGTTCTTGATCTCGATGTGGAGCCTAGATATGCAGTGCTTCATTGTGCGAGGTGAGTATCTCGCATTATCTGCTATAGAGGATGTGTATTTTTTTACTGGACTCCCTTTTTGGGAAACCCAGCTACCGGTTGAGCCCGTGTTACCCAAGGATGGACAGTTAGTTGTCCTAGACCAGACCTATTGTTTGGGAGAGGACTTCATGTCTGGCTCCATGGTGAGGATTGGGGTGATGGATGCCCTTGTACATCATTGCATTGCATCAATGATTGTGAGGGTGTATGGATCTCTCGCTACTCAATAGATCAGTGGTGGTCAATTGAGGATCATGCAGAGGGCACTGAGTGGTGAGCACTTTGTCTGGGGGTTGATGTTGCATGCCAAGATGGTGGGGCAGCTCAACAGGTGTCAAGCTACGGACTCAGGGGACTTTGCATTTGGGTCATTTTTAGAACCCTAAATTGCACCAGACATGCATAACTAGCATCAGGCCATCTTACTTGTTATTTTTGCAAAGCCATCATTGAACAAATCTTCTGAAAAATCATTTCTTTGAAGATGTACGCACCCTGCACCAATATTGTCCGTGTACATATGCTAGCTGCACCATTACAGCCCGTGTACACTCACAAAAAAGCACAAAAAATAAAAATTACAAAGGGTTACGGGTTTTCGGGTCATTACCTAACTATTTGACCACCCATAGCCAGTCACCCCAACCGTTACTATCTACACATAGGGAAGACCTTTTTAAAGTTCAGTGCCCCCCCAAAAAATAAAAGGAAATGCAAAAAGGAAGAATGGAAATGCAGGAGGGGCTAGTTTGTAGTTACTTGGTCCAAGTAGAAGTTCATTTTGTCCACTGAAGCTCCTAGAATCAACTCTTTTGGCAAAGGGGTGTTTTTGACTTTTTTTGTCAATTCTTAATTTACAATGGTGATAATGAGTTGCCAGCTTCTGTTTATAGACTTTTTGGCCCCTTTTTGTCATTTTTTGGACCCTTTTGTCATTTTTTCTAGCCTGAAAATCATTTAGTGTGTTTCTCGAGTTTCTTTTGGATGTTACGATACATTTTACTTTTGGTTCGATGAACTTTTTTTAGAGTTGGGGCACTTTTAAGGTCCTTTGGTGAAAAGCCTTTTTTCCAACTTTGTGCATTTAAGATAGGATTCCACCTCCACTTGTTGCACCTCGTTGTATTTTTCGCTTTTCCATAGGATCGATCCCACCAAATTGTGACATGGAACCCTCACTCCTACTCTAGAAGTGTTGTAATTTAGTGGTAGAGCCTACCTTCACATGGATTCCCTAGGTAGATCCTAGTTGCATTTTGGTGTCCATGTCGTTGCTAATGAATTTAGGCTCGGAAGTCCTTTTAGTCCTATCTTGATTACGAGTTCAGACCTTCACATGTCTGATATGTTATCACTCTTGGTTTCACCCTCAGGACTCCCAAAATGACGGGTCTTCTTTTAAGCCCTTTTCAGACCCTCTAAACATGAAAATATTGTCGAGCAATATTGTTTCCCTTCACGCTCTCCAAACTAAAATTCGAAGGCACGTCTGTCCAGCGGTAGTTTACCCCTTTTTTGATCTGGATGGTCAAATGTACGAAGAAAGGTATACTCTAGGGGCCTCAGTACTCTAGAAGAGTATTCTCAAGTATAAATTACCCTTTTTCGGGCCTGAGGGACTAAATTTACGAAAAAGGAACCCCCGCGGAATTCATAGTTAAGATCTTTTTAGAATCCCTAAAATTGAAAAGATTGTCGAGTGACCTTGTTTCTTCACACTCGTTAAATTGGTCAAGAAGAACATCCCTTACAGAGTCCATAGTTAAGCTCTTTTCAAACTCCTTAAATATGAAAAGATTGTCAAGTGATCTTGTCTTTGTCACACTCGTTAAAATGGTTTTGAATAGACATATGTTCGGTGCTAGTTTACCCCTTTTTCGAACCGACAAGACTACCTTCGAAAAAGGTACCCTAGTGGAGTCTCCTTTTACGCTTTTTCAGACTCTCTAAAAATGAAAAATCATCGAGCTTACCTTCTCTGGGCTCGTTAAAATTACATCAAAGGACGTTATCATTGTGTCTTATTAATCACATTTGCATTCCTGTGTCTTTGGCCTAATGTTGACTCCATGTTACTCTCAAATGAACCATCTGAATCATGCCTTATATGCAAGCCTTGTAGCACTTTTCTTCTGTGTCTTGACACCTTGACCCATGGAGGATTTTTCCTGGGTTTCCTTTTCCTGCATATGTCTCCTTGCTCTGAGCATCAGTGTGTTCCTTGTGCTTGGAACTAGTATGTCTGTGACACTCCTTCCTCCTTTGTAACATAGCATTCTTTTATTATTTTTCAAGCTTTCCAGAATTATTGAAAAAGACAATAAAATCAAATATACCCCAAAAAGAGGAAGGGAAAAGTATTTTCTTTATGTTAGCAACATAATGAGTCGCCCTTGGACAAAGCACATCCTTTTGTTTGTTCGTCAATCTCTAGGATTCAATGTGACCTTAGGAAGTTGTTCTCGCTACATAGAGTTGTGTCCTCTTCCATTTGGTTATCCTTCCAAACATATGGAGAGTTCGCGTTGCCTCTTGTATCGTGAACTTATGTCAATGCCATGTTTCCTGAGTCTCATCATTCGTCGTTCTTTTTTCCAAAGGAAGTTTTACTAAACTTGAGTCGGCCCTTCTATAGTTTGTCTCTTGTCCTCATGTCCGGCCACCCGGAAAGTCCAATCAAGTCCTTGCTAAAAATCAATGAATTTCTCTGCCTGATCACCGAGATCCTCTTATTTGTTCCTGACGAGCCGTTGAAGACCTCTGGGTAGTGAATTCATACATTGATATTACACTCCTACCTGATTTTTGAATATTTTTAAGTTGTTTCTCGATCTTTGAAGACCTCATCTCCAGCCATCATGTGTCATTGGCTTCTTGAAGATGGATACTATACATGTATATCTTTTGATTTTGATATGTAGATCTATTGTGTACTGCTCGCGACTACACTTTATATAGTTATATGACATGGATCTACAGTGTATTTGATTGGAAACCATGATTTTATTTCATCCTGAGCATGGGTATGCCTGCCTCGATGAGACAAATTGTTATTTTGTAGATGGAACCTCCTGAACTTTGGTCTCTGGGCTCACTCGCTTCATACATTGGTAAAGATTTGTAATGTATTTCGGCCATCAAATGATTTTTTGATCTCATACATTAGGGGGCATATTTTATAACCCTAAATTGCACCAGACATGCATACCTGGCATTAGGCCATCTTACTTGCTATTTTTTCCAATCCATCATTGAACAACTCTTTTGAAAAACCATTTCTTTGAAGATGTACGCGCCCTGCACCACTACTGCACGCATACATACACTAATTGCACCATTACAGCCCGCATACACTCACAAAAAAGCACAAAAAATAAAAATTGCAAAGGAATATGGGTTTTGGGGCCATTACCTAACTATTTGACCACCTATGGCCAGTCACCCAAACCGTTACTATATTTTTTGCCTATTAAATAAGGTGTTGGGGCCCCATTCCAAAGAGGAAGAATGAGAGCATAGAAACTCTGCCCATTTTAGTATTCCCCTTTTGCCCCAATATTGTGCAACCACATTGTGAGTTTGATCCAGAATTCATTTTTTCCTCCATTGCAAACCCTTGCCATTTCCCTAGAGAGAACTGAAGAGGAGAAGAATACGTGGAGGCAATTGGTGCTTGGTGAAGAGGATCTTAGTACCGAGTTCAAAGAGTAGTTTCTAGTCTCATATTGTAAATGACTTTTGTGAGATTAATATAAAGAAATACTTTTTTCGTCCCGCCAAATGATGTCTTAAATCTTTATGATTTGTTTACATTTTTTGTTATGATGTCTGACCCACTAATCCATATATAGAATGCATGCTTGTAGTTTCTTGTTTGTCTTTTGGTGAATGCATGTTGGCCTTGGGAGGAGATCTGCAGTAGAGAAACAACTGAGCACAAAGGGATCGACACTGAACGCGGAGTTAAGGTATGTCTATCGGATCTCTATACTTTGTCTTTTATGTATGATTTTGGGGTAATGACGGGATAGCTCTGTCTGCACTTCAAAAACTTGGTGTAGTCTGTAGGGGGGTTTTCCTGCTATAGCAGTCGATTTTGATGGCTTGGTTTTTGGAGAGGGTGCCTATGTTTCACACGAGATTTTTTTTGAACACACCGGGTGTGTGAGAGATGCGACTGAGGAGATGGGTGATGATTTTGGTTCGGCATGGGAGAGGATGGCCATTAATTTACGGTCGAGGCTACATGAGTGTGGTTTCAAATACTATAGATCATACTCGGATACCTGTATAGTAGGGTGGACTTCCGAGAGGACCCAAATATGGTGCTACCCCCCGAAGAGGTGTTTGACCGTAGAGGTATGTTGATTTATTTGATGGTTTGATTTTTTAGATAGTATAGCATATGTTTTATGTATGGATGGATGTTGATGTTATCATTTTTGTGTTGTGTGTGCAGATGTGGGACCTCGTGGGTGGGAGGTTGAGATGGTCAGAGTGTTGGCTTGTAAGGGGCCCATGAGACCACCATGGGGGGAGCCACAGGCAGGGGAGAGACATCGACGGGATGAGGTTGGTGCGAGTTCATCTAATGATGAGAGAGCAGGTAGGAGACACTGATTTGATGACCCTGGTGTAGGGCCTTCACATGCTCCTCTGGCGGGGGTCGGGGGAGAGTTCGAGGATTTTAACCGCCGATTAGAGGCGATACTACAGGGAGTGCCTGAGGACATGTGGACGTGAATCCAGGACGAGGGAGTCTTGGAGCAGTGTGTTGGCCTTCTGATGGAGTTGTGGACCCTGATCAGTACAGTATCTATAACAGGGGAGGCTATGACTGGGCAGCTGCCCCCAGGACCTGAGGGACCCCTAGCTGGTGGGGCACCTCCTCCAGAGAGAGGACCAAGTGGTGGGGCCCTAGAGGCACCTTGAGTGCCTCTAGTATATGTGTTGTTTTATTTATAGAGGCTTGTGAGCCCATTTTGTATATGGTGTTATGACACTGATTTTGTACTTATAGGGGTGAGATGGTTCACCTGCCTATAGTTTTTGGACATATTGTACTATTTTTTGTAAACATTGATGTCATATTGATCGATATATATATATATATATATATGGAGATACATTTTGGATCTATATGATGTTCACATGTGATGATGATTTTTAATGTTTTTTATGATGTCTAATCTATATGCTGTGATAGGATCTTTGATGATTTATGTATGTGTAATGGTATCTTGATGTGATAAATGCCAATCCAACACTAGGTTAGCCATATTATCTTATATTTGATTGAATTTTCATGGAATATGTGTAAATATGATTGAATCAAAATGTCGAGATAAAATTCTAACTTGTAGGTATTTGCGGAAGAGGCAAGGATCGCGGATGCGGTACACATTGTTGAGCTGAAGGACCATGAGTTGGGAATTCAGTAAGACTCTAAGGTGATGAATATGGAGGTGATTGCCTTCAGCAAGGAGACCAGTGATGGCTATGTATTCGGCTTGGTTGTTGGTTGTTGAGCCCAAACATATGTCGTTGGAGTGGAGTAATTCATGTGAGGGGGTATAGAGGGCCCAAGCGGCTAAAGCTAGATTCGGTGTCCATCGGTGAGCTCTGTCAGTGTAACCAATGTCGTAGGCCAATGGAGGTGGCATCTGTCAATAACACAAATGATAGATTAGACGTAAGGCATGGGAAGGAAGAAGACTAAAAAATCTACGAAATGTGTACAAAAAAGAAAAATCCTAATGTAGAAGGGCTACGCTCAAGCGTAAAATTTCTTTAAGTACAACCCATTGACGGGTTCTTTGAGAGGGTGGCCTTCGAGAGAGGCCAGGATGTATGCACCTTTAGTGAGGCAATGTTGGATGATGTAAGTTCCATGCCATAATGACTCAAATTTTCCATGGCCAAGGGTATCGTGAGCGATATTGTAAGAAAGGACGAGATCACCTTCGTTGAATGAGAGAAGGTTGACATGGTGATCAAAGGTGGCCTTCGATCATTTTTTGGCTGCCTCATTGTTCTGTAATGAAGACCGATGGTCTTCATCCAACGACTCTAAGTTCATAAAACGCTGCTCCATTGGAGCAGTGTCGGGTAATAGCTCAATAATGGTGCATAAGGCGGGGATTTCTCACTCGATGGGGAGAGTGGCCTCAACCCCATGGACAAGATGAAATGGGATAAAACCAGTGGCGGTTTTAACTGTCATGCGATAATCCCATAGTGTGGAAAACAAAATATGATGCCAATTGGTCTTATGTTTGTTGATTGTGCGTTGCAACATGGTTTTGAGGACCTTGTTGACTGCCTCTACCTGGCTGTTGGACTGAGGGTAGTATGGGGAGGTGAACTCGTGGGAGAAGCCTAAAATAGAGAAGAGTTCGACGAAAATATCATTCTCGAAGTGTTTCCCATGATTGGAGACTAACTGTAATGGGACTCCAAAGTGGAAGATGGCGTGGTTAAAAAAAAAACGCGTTGCAGTGTCAGCGGTGTTGTTGAAGGTAGGCATCACTTCAGCCCACTTGGTGAAGTAATCGACTGCCATGATGATGTATTTGTGTCCATTTCTAGATGGAGGGTTGCAAGTCATGAAGTCTATGCCCAATTTGAAAAAGGGGCCGGTAGTAATGACTGGGTGTAGAAGAGTGGGTGGTGCTCATGCTTTGTTGGCATATAGATGACATTTGTCACATCGCTTCATAGCGTGGATTCAATCTTGAAACAATGTGGGCCAAAAGTAGCCTACTCAAATGATTTTCTGGGCGGTTGACATCCCTAAGAGGTGGCCACCACAGGCGCCGCTGTGGCAGTCATTCAAGACTCTATTGGCTTCGTCAATGGTCAAACATCGACGAAGTATGGTGTCAACCCCATGTCAATATAATATATCACCGATAAGGAGGTAGCGGGGGGCCTGGTGGTGAATATTTTGATTCTTCATCCCGAGAGAGGTGGTTTCTGAACTTCTGTGTTCAAAGGTAGACGAGGAGATCGTCGTATAAAAGAGATGTTTATCGGGGAAGTTGGTATTGACGGGAGAACTGGTAGTATCAGAGGGAAATTTCATAATGATTTCGGAAAGGACAAGGGATTTCTTGTTCTTGGGTGTTGAAAATTTGAGGTCGTACTCCTGAAGGATGACGATCCATCGGGCAAATTTTCCATTAATTTGTCGGCAATTGAGCAAGTATTGCATGGGGTTGGAATCTACTACGACTTTGGTTATTTGAAGTAGAATGTAATGGTGCAATTTATGGACTGCGAGGACAACTGCAAGGGCGAGTTTCTCTTCATGATTGTATTTCAAAGGTTGACCTAAAATATTTTTACTAATATAGTAAATTACATGCTCACAGTCGTCATACCCTAATTGGATGAGAACTCTTGTTACTGAGATGGTTGAGGCCGATAAGTAGAGGATATAGTCACAGTCACAGTCGGGTGGGCTAATCAACAGGGCATTGGAGAGTGTCACTTTAAGATCATCAAAAATAGTTTGGGCATGTTCATCCCATTAGAATGGGATATCGTGACATAAGAGGCGAAGGAAACCGTGTGCACGAGTGGCATAATCGGGGACAAAGCGACGTAAAAAGTTAGCTTTGTCTTGTAAGCTTTGTAGCTGGCGTAAATTCTAGGGGGGCGGGATTTTTGTGATGGCTTGGACCTTGAGGGGGTCCACAATGATGCCACATTGGGAGACAATGAACCCAAGGAGGTGTCCAGTAGTGACACAGAATACACACTTGAGGGGGTTCAAGTGGATATTGTACTGACGACACCTTTGGAGATGATCAGTAAATCATTGAGATGTTGAGTGCATTTTTTGGATCGAGAGATGAGGTCGTCCAAGTATGTGAGGATGATATGGTCCAGATCATGAAAAATGTATGTCATGGCCCATTGAAAAGTGGCACCAGTGTTCTTGAGGCCAAAAGGCATGACATGATATGTGAAAGTACCCCAAGGGGTAGTGAATGTGGTTTTGTATTGATTGGCTGGGTGAATCTAAATTTGGTTGTATCCAGAGAAACCATCCATGAAGGACAAAGCCTTGTGGCCTACACAATCATCGATAATTTGGTCGATAAAGGGCATTGGAAAATTGTCTTTGGGATAGGCGTGATTGAGGTCAGGAAAATCAGTACAGACGTGAATAGTGTCTTGTTTTTTGTTAACAAGGACGGGGTTGGAGACCCATGATGTATATGTGATGGGGTATATGAACCCTGTGACGCATAATTTGTCAATTTCAGCTTTGATGGTTGTCACTTTGGATGGGTGTAGTGGATGTTTCTTTTTTCGTACAGGTGTGATATCAGGCCATGTGTCTATATGATGTTCGACGATAGAGGGATCAAGGTCGGGAATCTCTATGTATGACCAGGCAAAAATGTCTCGGTATTCCTAGAAGAGAGATTTGTAAGCTATGAGTTCCTCAGGAGAGCATGTGGCACCTATGGTGATTTCCTCTACAATTCCAGGTTTGATGGAAATATCAAGTTTGAAGGTGGGGGAAATTTTGGCCATGTTGCCTTCTTCAAAAGTGTCGGGGGCAGGGATAGGGTTATTGAACCAATCCATATGCCATGATGGGAGAAATTGTTTGGTTTTCATTGCATATATGGAGTTTTTATTAGGAGGCGTAAAGGCTTCCTATAAAATAAAGAGTGCTCTATGATGGAGCAGATCCCATGGGAAATCGGGGGTAGTTAATTCCTTGAGTATGTCTTCATCGTAGTGGAACTGTCGAGAATACAGGGGATCTAGGAGAGTAACATTGGTGACTATCACCATGTGGTTGTATTCTGGTGGTGAAGAGGTAGGGCGGGTGATGCAAGGGTGTGGCGGTGGTTCGCTCAACATAAACCAAATATCAAGATATTGTGGGTTGAAAATGGTAGTCGGGCATAAAATTTCCATGGGGAAATGAAATGGAGAATTGGGGGGATTAGGGGGGAAATCCTCATATAAGCTATACAGGAACCATGGAGGAGTACGGAGCGCCTCAGGCTCAGGAGAGAATATATGAACGACATCTGGGGGTGGAATAGGGGAAATCTCTAGTACCTCTGGCAGTGAGGTAGGTGTAGGATTCTGAATAAGGGTTATTTAGTGACGCATGTATTCAAGGATAATAGGACATTAGTATGTGAAATGATCTAGGCATTCACAGAGAGAGCAAGGGAATCTCATCCATTAGTTAAATGAAGTCGTGACATAGTGGATGTCTGTGATAGGAGTACTTGATGACGTGGATGTGGGAGACTCTTGTTGAAAGCTCGGGCGTACTACCGTTAGTGTCTGTCAAAATTGAGGTAGCTCGGGGCAATGGTGGGTGTAATGACCATACTCTAAGTAGATGGCACAAATGAATTTGGTTCGCAGCCCTGTGGTACCGGTGGTTGGAGACGTGGTGGTAGTACTTGGTGTGTTGGGTGGCGTGATGAGCGGTGTGGTTGCTCGAGGAAGACAGATTAAATTGCGTAGCTCAAGGAGAGAGGGACATCGATTGGTGGGGTGTCCTTCTTTTTCACATAATGCATAAGGAAATTGAAATCGGGGGGGAATTGGAGTGGTGGGATCTCGCTTCTTCCTTCTTCCCCTAGTTGTAGTGGTGGTGCTTGCGAGTGGGGGTGAGGGTGGTGTGGTGGGAGTGAGGAATGGTATCTGCATTGTCATGCCTTCAGTTTGGGGAGGAAGGGAAGGTTGAGGGACCATCTCAAGTGGATGTAGATATAATACTGGAATTTCCAACACCATATTGGGAAGGGTAAGCGTTGCGGCTACCTGGAAAGCTTGTATGCCCGATGGGGGGTAAAATAAGGGGATTTGAGTAATGGCTTGGGGGACTGTATCCCAAACAAGAATGTGGCCTGTTACGAGGGAAAAACTCTCTATGGACAAGGTTAAACCACAACAGACAAGTATGACTACAGAAATCAACTCAATTCTGTTGTATGTTATATAAACTAATGTGCAAGATAAGAAAGAGGCCTACCTTGATCCAACGTTTGATGATGTTCCACTATTGAGCACTCTGACCCAAATCTGTATACCTGCAATAAGTTCTCAGCAAACAAGCAAAGAAAGTATATAGTGATGATTGAAAAGGTTTAGCACATTAGATAGCATAATCCATTAATAAACATTACAAACATGCCCATGGATAATAATCATATATTTGCATGATACCAATAGGGCGAGAAAGGAGTATTTCTATTAATAATTGATCAAAAGAAGTGTCAACATTACAGACTTCCGTGTCGGCACGGTTCAAAACCAAGAAACTAAGTTCCTTCCAATTGGGCCTCCACCACTTCAATCCTCCACCAAAATCAAGCTCAAAGGAGAGAGACAATAAGGTTCTCTCAACAATAGGGAAAGAGCTTGGGGGTTGAACACTGTGTTCAGACTTGAGGGACAAAGGGATGCAAACTCAATATGAAGTAATTTCTCCATAGTAACTTTGCTCTCAAAGTTGAAAGTTTTCTCCTCTTTTCCATGGCTCGAAATTGTGCTCTTATAGCCTTCAAAATGCAATTGAAGGGTCGAGTCGAAATTTTTCTAGTATATGGAAGGCCAAGGATCAGAGATCTCTTATCGTGACCTAGACACCCAACTCCATTTTTGTATTTTTTTCCATAAATCCCGATGTGTGCAGGCTGTAGTGGAGCATCCTGCGTATACGCTTGTTGTATAGTTGATAGGGCACGTATATGTGGAAAAATATATATTTTTAGCTCTGGATTCATCAAAAGGGGATGATAAGCCTGCATAGGGAAATGGAAAAAGGCCCTTTGTGCAAGATAGAAATGGTGAGGCAAATCTTGCTATAACAGATGCCCCCTAATGTGTGAGATCAGAGGAGTATATGTGATGGCCAAAATACATTATGAATAACCCAGGAGTGGAGTGGTAGATAACTAATTGGATGAACTCGATTGCTTATTACATTCTATACTGACTTTGCATACATGGTTGCCAAGAACACAATGCAGATCCATGCGGGAAATATACCAAATAAGTGTTTATGGCCATGAATAGGTAGATACAATTGCGGTTATATGTCGAAAGTTGTCATAGTCACGAAAAAGGCCCAGTGAAAACTAGTCTCAACAATCAATCTGAAGATATATGTATACCATGAAGTACAATCTGATCTCCCATGATCACTAAAGTCAAACAGGTGTTGGTCCAATGAAACGAAAGCAACAGCTACATTATTGATGTCTTTAAGTCTTCTACACTATCTGTCAAGGGTGCAAGTCTACATTATGTGAATAAAGGAGTTGAAGTCAAACATAATTATATATCATTTGATTACCAGTTATTGAGGTATATCGTTAACAAACGTGAGACAGCCTACAAATAATGAAAGTAGGTATTAAGGCACCGAGTACATTCCTACAAGTGTAAATAAAAGAGTCGGTGTCGAACACTTGAGAAATCCATTGATCGGAAGACATTGATGTATTCCCATCTATTAATGGTAAGAGAGCATGCCACTAATGACTATAAACCTCAAGGTACTCATAAAACTCTAGGTCTCGTATCCTAAATAAATGCACTGAAGTCAATGGAAAGAGACCCGCTGAAAGGAGAGCATTAAGGCATCTTTCATCAATCAACATGAGGAACAAAGCGGGAGCTTCATGATTTGGTGGAGATCGGATGAAGAACATGTTCAGGAACCAACGACCCTGTGTGTATTTCACGTGTATCAAATGCAAGCGGTACACAAAAAAGACCCTCTAAATAGCATACAATGATCAAAATTGTTGACAAAGGTGAGGAAACCATCAATAAGGCTAGTGGCATCCAAGACACTGCACGAATTCCAAAGTGTGAATAGATGTCTTACCGTCAAACACAAGGGAAATCACCCAGACAATGACCAATGATGAAATGTCAATTTTTGGGTTCAAGGTGACCTACCGATGATGCAAGTAGGGCCAGGGTCCATGATGAGACCATAGTATCATGTGATTTTGAGACAAACTAAAGGTATGGCTGACATGCAAAGTCAATATTTTTTAGGAGTGGCCAACACGGGTTTTGAAACTTCCTTTAAACAAGAGCATGAGACATATGGTGGACTCTGGCAGCATAGACTCAATGATGTGACTATTAGATGCGGGAGGCATCAATAATGTTCTCTATAGGGACTGGAAGAGTAACTAGTCGATAGATAAAACTCTGTAACGAGATCAGCTTCCTAAGGCCATGCTAAAACCCAAAATTATGATGACACAAGGACTCAATAATTTTGTGTTATGTTCAAAGGTGACACGACTGCTGCCAATTATAATATAGTACTCCCTTCCTACCCGTCATTTTTTGTTTTTTCATAACAAATGAATGTTATGATACAAAGGAGGAAACAAGTGTCGCAAGTAAGAAAAACTTGTTCCAGCAGTGGAACGTACCTATGCTTAATGAAAGGAAATGCATGCGGGAGATGGCCACTCAGGGTGATGTTTCCTCTAGGGTATAGGGTGTCAAATTGTGAAGGATATAAACAAGGCTCTGCTTGGTTGAGGATGCAAAACTGCTTAGGCAACGGTTTATAATGCAAAGTGAGAACCGACTAAAGGCTCAATACTGCAAGCGAGGGCATGAGATGCAATCACAACTTGACACCAAAAAATATCCTTTTTTATGTCTTGTAGTCTACTTGGTGTCAAAAAGGGGGGAAAATTGTACCAAATAGACGTCTTCTCAAATCTAATTTAAAAGTGTGAAAAAAAAAAGTTCACTCAGCGATATTTTCTATTTTTGATAACGAGTTGGAAAAGATCTTAACTAAGACTCGTGACCTTTCAAATCCAGTTTAACAAGCGTGAAAGGGACAAATCACTCGGCAATCTTTTCGGTTTTTAGACGAGTCAGAAAAGAGCTTAACTAAGACTCATTTTTTAGGAGTCCGCGGGGAATAAGGCTGCATGTGCATGAATGAGAAATGAAGTTCATTATAAAGTCATGTATCAAGTTATAATGGACTCCCGATCCTAAGGACAAAAATCGGCATGAGCACCAAATGACAAAGGGGATCTAACTAGAGCACCCATGTTTGGTAAGTCTCTACCATTTATTAGCGACATTACTTATAACAGATGGAAGGTTTAGTGTCGCAATAAATGGGTTCGTACCTAAGGCATAAAAAAGGCGGTAGTCGAAGGATAATGCGAAAATACATGATGGAGTGTATACCTATCCTATATGCTAGGTTATGAAAATACATGTCTGAGGTGACGAATGGCTAATCATAACGTTGAAATCCACAAGAAAACTGAGTCAAAACTACAACAAACCAGTTCAAAACCACACTTGAATTAGTCCATTAGGTTAAAAAATAGCATGAAACTATATAAAGTGGGTAAAAATAGCTTATAAATAGTAATAAAATCAAAAATTACTATATCATTTTTATTTTTACCCAAATAGTGCAATTTGGACCAAAAATACCTCCAAGATTCAAACAGCGATTGTGGGAGCATCAGGCAATGAAATCACGAACCATCTGGATCAGGTAACTCTTCATCTCATCCTCTTCAAATTTAGTGGATTACATTTTTGAATTAGGTTCCAATTTTTTAGTTTTTGAGGGCGTAAATTAGGTTTTTTGGTGTACATGGGTCTCCTTTGTTAGGGTCACATGTATGACGAGGTATACGCCCCTGTGTGAACCACAGGTTGCGTGTATCAAGCCCTACATGCGGTTGTGTGAAAAGAAGGTCGTGTATAGGTACATAAATGGCCAAACAAAGGGGGTTTAACTCAAAAAAATTATTTCTTTTTGCAGGATGGTCCTAGAATGGAGAGAGCGAGAGCATGAGGAGGTGGATGCAGCTATTGAACGAGATCTGGTGGCTCAAGCGGCTCTAAAAAGATGTGTTTTGTACAAATTTTGGGCTCTCAAAGGAATGAGGGCCCAAGTGAGGTTATTGGAGATGTTGGTGGGTTACTGGGACCCTGATAGCGAAAGCTTTATCCTCGATGGAAAACCATTGAGGATCGAAGTAGAGGACATCTACTTCTTGACTAGTCTATCACGCCGGGGGGAGGTTGTGAACCTCAATTCATGTGAAGCAGGGAGTGGGATGAATATCAAAGAGTATATCGATGCCCATTGCATAGCAGGGACTCCCAAGGTGGGAAGTCAAGTCCCCATCTGGGCAATAATTAATCCCAGTTTGAATATCATAGTGCTCGTGCTTACCAGGATCATAAGTTCAGCCTCGTTGCATCAAGCATCGAGACCACTGATGTTTTACACAGTAGATTGTGTTAGACCCACTGTCTACAATTGGTGTACCTCACTACTGACCAATATGAAGGGTCAGTTGATGGAGTGCAAACAAGGGAGTAAGAGAAACTTTGGGTTTGCCTCTATTCTTTGCAGCTTCTTTTTCGAGCAGGTTCCAGGTCTGGGACCTATAATGGAGGTTCTTCCTAGAGGACCATGCGATCCGGCCATGGTACGGTGGATCAAGGTCAT
>SNQJ01S0106369.1:0-12711 GCA_010110895.2 Picea sitchensis | reverse complement strand
TCCCAAGATATCTGGAATGCCAGCACCTGAATAACCATTCGAAGCCAACTCATGTTTCTAGAAGATTCCCTTCTAGAAGGTTCGAGATTTCATCTTTTTCCTCCCTTTGGAACATGTTTGCACCCTGGCTATTAGTTACAGTGCAAACTATTGGCACCCCAGCTTAATGCAACTTGCGAGAATCAGGCATTCTCGCAGGCAGATATATAGGTAGCCTGCGAACATCCTTTAAAAGCATGATTTCTGGAAGAAGACAAATGTAACTTTTCTTAGGAAAATGTTCTTAGTAAAAATCTTGATTTTCCATCATCATAACATCATCATGACATCATCACAATGACCAAAATTGCGGATAACAATGCCTCTATCTACTTCAGACGAGAGCGGGACGCTCAAGGTTTGATTACAATGCTCCTTCATAAATGTGAGTACACCTCTATTAACTATCCCATTAATTATATGGCACTTTCAAACTTCAAAACATTTCAACAAGAAATGTGTTGGCACTTGTCCAACTGTCCTCCACATCCACGTGCGCTTGCTACCTGCCGGAAATTCTCCTGCATCAAGCTTCTCCACCTCTACCTTAATAGCAGAGGCCTTCCTAGGATTCGCAGCTCTAAGACGTTGTAGAACAGGTTTAGCATTCGGGTAAGTTCTAATATCATGTTTGAAAATCCGAGGGACGATCCTTAGCATCTCTTCATATGACCAAGCAAATACATATCGAAATTATTTGAAGAGATCGGTGTAGATCAGAATTTCTTCTGGCGAATAATCTGCACCTATCTTTACGTTCTTGATTTTTCCAGGGGTACAAGAGATGTCGACTGAGATGGTAGGATAAATACTCGCCATATTTCCTTCGGCATAAATGTTGTGCGTATCGAGTGGAACTACGGCATGACCGACTATCTCACTCAAGGTAGACCGAAAGTCATCTTGCTCGATTCTTTCAAGATGGGAGAAAATAGGATCGATGATTCATGTCATCCCAAGGTCTCTTGGAACCATTCATGGCTTTAAGGATGGCTTCGTCCGAAGGAAAAGTCTCGTCAAGGAAATCATGTGAACAAGATAACGAGGTGGCCCATACAGGCCTAATAACTGAATCCTCCTCATCTTTCTGTGAAGTAACAGGATCAGGATCGGCGAAGGAGTCAAGAACAACTTGATATGCAATCTCCGCTGCCGATAGTGGCATAGCCATGCCAGCATGAAACTGTCCTTTACACGACAAAGTCGGAGAAGGTAGGGTCCATGGATCACTAAAATAGGAAGTGTGGAAAAGAATGGACATCCCTGCAGAAGCGGGCCTACTAGACATGGCGTAAACGTCGTGAATCAGTGTCGAGAAATCGAAAGTACCCATGAGGAAAGAATACATTCTGACATCGATATTCTTAGTTGTCGGCTGAAAATTGTCGATCACGAGGATCGACGGTCCAACAGATGCTTTAGGACTAGAGTACGCAAAGGATAATTGGTCTATAGTCACGATCTCCCCTTGATGAGGAAAACAAAGTACGCGGAAGATGGATGATACGACATCGACCATAGCATAGGTCCAATTGCGACCTAGTAACAGGTTATAATCGAGAGGTGCATCAACTACCTTTACCTCCACCTCTACCATCTTCCCACCTAACTAGACTGGAAAGGCAAGGACAATACCATGAGGGTGGAAGGAATGACCATCGAATTCAGTCAACATGTTCGACGACTTGGAAAGGGTCAGAGAACTGAGAGATTTCCAACAGACCAGGGACATGACGCAGGTGGCAGCACCTTCATCAACGACTACTTGTTTGATATTATACTTGGAATACTCCACGTGGATTTGGAAAGCCACATGGTAAGGTAAGCAAGGCTTCACATCTGTGGCGTCAAACTTGATCATTTTCGAGCCACTAGATTCTAGAGCTCCTAAGGCAGAGAGTAAGGCATTCCTCTGTGATGAACACGTCTGGAGTAACTCCAAAGCTGACATCGCGCAAGGGGTTTGGCCTATATCCTCAACAATAGAGTAGTTCTGGGTGGCTCTAGCATTAGGGTTGTGGGTAGAGTGCTTAAGTACTCCTTTCAGAATACGAGGTGGTGGCTCTAATTTCTCAATCTGTAAGTTCGTCTCTAGAGGGGGAGGAGGAGCTTCTAGACTGGTACTAGCTTTTGAAGAGCTATAATATTGAGAGCGGGTGGCTATATCTATTTTCGCATCGACCATATTGATACAAACACGGTCTTTGTCTTGCGACGGTGGGTTTTGACTTCCACCAGACGTATTTCTGGCATTCGAAGAGCTCGAGGCTAAGTGTTGGTTGTGTGGGAATGGATTCATTAGCATAGAGGGCAATAGATTTAAAATCCTCACAGCCTCCACGAGTTTGGGGCATAAATGTGTAAGGTGGTCATCGGTACAAAGTTTACAAGGAAACTTTACCTTACGTTTCTCTTTATTTCTCTCTCCAGCATTATCATTTTGTCTCTCATTATTTCCCTTGTCCTTAGGTTTATTGTTATTCTTCCCACCCTTATGATTGCTTCAACCTTTCCTTTTATTCCCATCTGGTTGTTGGTCACTAGATGGGTTCTTTGACGATTGCATGGAATGTACATCCACCAATTGGGTGGGTTTGGAGGATGCAGATGAAGTTGACCCTCCGGCAGACTTCGTTGTCGAATCTGTGGACTTTACATTGGCGGACCCTAAAATTCCATCGGCATGAGGTCCAGGTTTCTTTCTAGGATCATGATTTGGTCGTGGTGCATCCGGAATAAGGTGATATAACATACCATACTGAGCATATATCAAATTGAGTGACTGGGCTCTAAAGATAGCTTCTTCCTCGTTGAAGACCCCAGAAGTAGCAACATCCTTCAAGATAGGAGGGTGCAAAGACTTTAGGAACCATTCTAGAAGAAAGGTCAGGGGTATAGGAGTCTTAATCAACCACTTTCATCTAAGCCACTCCTGGATATGATCCAAGATGTGAGTGTCGGTACCCTGGCGCAGAGTCAACAAAAGTTCAAGACCGGCATCGTAATGAATGGGCAATTGAAAGTGGTTGAGGAAGGATAGCACCAACTGATGGAATGATCCATATGTCCCCTTAGGTATCTCAATGTACCATTTTGACGCAACTCCAATGAGAGTGTGTTGGAATAATCATAATCTAATATAATCATGGTTCAAAGAATTCGATGAGCACCAAAGGTGAAAAATAGTGACGTGATCACCAGGGTCTTCACCATTCTTACTTTCAAACTTTGGAATGTTTGATGGAAGTTTGGTGGGGATAGGGGGCCATGTGGGATCATGAATCATTGGGTTGTTCATTAACTTAGACAAGTCTGGTAGATTAAGCGTGGCCAGAAAAGGGAGACGGGGTTGCGACATATGACCCCACCCTCCCGTGAAAGATTGTGTGTTGGGAACTACATTCCATCCAGGATTTTGGTAAGGACCAAAACCTTGTCCAGAATTATAAGGACCTCCTCTAGGATGATTCGTATTAGATGAGTTGGGCATCATTTCAGCAGGAATGTTCTGATAAGAATTATGAAAATTTCCCCCGGCCGGATTAGATCCGAGCTGAGGGTTTTGAAAATTTCCCCCAACTAGATTGGATCCGGGTTGGGGGTTGCCCAAAGTGTAAGACTGACCTCCTCCAGGTGGGAATCTAGAGGATTGAAGTGGATTCGTCATGCCAAAAGTATTGGTTGGAATCGACATAGAGGGGATAGGGATGTAAGGTGAAACTTGTCCGCCAGTTGGGTTGTTCCATCCAATTGTAGAAGGATTAGACCCGGGGTTAAGAAAAGGGGCACTTCCTAAATTAGGATTCATTTGGGGAATATGAGAACCACCAAATGGAAAAGGAGTGTAAGGAGGTGTAGTGCCCCCAATTCCAAGGCTAGCATTGGGGCCAGTAGTTGGGATGGCAGTTGAAAACTACGATGTGAAATTAGGCATACCATAAGAAAATGGACTAGAAGCCATAGGGATGGACTGAACATTGTAACCCGACGAGTGACTGAAACCCCCAAAAGGGTTCAATGCAAGCGATGAAGCATTAACTACAGGCCGATCCATAATACTGGTATAAGCCTCCAGCACTGCAACTGTAGCGGTTTCACGAGTCGAAGGGGTGCCATTAATTATAGTGGGTATGGGAGTTGAAGAACTCCAAGTGTTCTAAAGACTAGACTTAGTACTCATCCTTTTGGAACCACAAGTTTGAAAGGTGGATGTGTGTGTACCACTTCTACAAACTCTACGCCTTTTAGAAGGAAAGAACCTAAAATCCAGTGGTAACTGTAGCAACCGACGGGACCGGCGGGGAGGCTAGTCTGACTCCACGATGACTTATGACTCTAAAAAATACAAATATATCCTAAGGCCAACTAGTAATCAAAGAGCATACCAAAAATTCAAACGGCCAATATGCATGCAAACGAGCTAAAGTGGTTGAGTGGCCTCCCTCGCTAAAGAAGGTATGCCTCGTCTAAGAGGGACTTGAGACTCCCTACTAAAGTTTGGAGGTAACAAAATCAGTTATAGAGGCCCTTGTGGGATTAACAACCAGTCGGTCAGATCCCCCCGGAGAGGTAATCCTCCATAAAGGTTGTGTGTTGTCTGACCTCTATCTGACCGAGGACACAAGTAGAATAACCCCTGCAAGTAACCTATGAGATGCCTAAGTCAAGAAACTAATAAACCACCATATAACTAATGCACAGGCGAGCAGTTGTAAGTCTGGATCACCATATGGGCAGGGTATAAAAACCAAAAACCTTGAAATCACCACCTCTCATAGAGGTATGGGTACTAGCAAGATCCCCAAATATGAATAAATTCACAGAAATATCTCTGACACTAGGCGAGTATCCAGGGGTTATCCCTTCAACTAACTTCACGCGACCTCGTGATTAACTCCGGTGTGAGTGGAGCCTCCTAATATTACCATTTATACAATGGACTTCTCAACTCCCTGTCTCAGACACATATGTCAATTTAATTTCCTTGGAGAATTTTACTCACAAAATCCTATTCCAAGGCACTAAATCCTAGGCTAGTTTGTGCACCCTAGAAATAAAATCGTGACTAATCAATTTTAGTTTAAAGAGTAAATTTTATTGGTTGTGATTACTCAAGAGGGTATGGAAATCAAACTCATGATGTTATGACTTTGCAAAAGATAAATATGAATATAATGCAAAGTCTACCTTTAACTTTTCAATGAATGATATGCTAATAAAAACAGTGCAATTTTCAATCTCAACTCTGCAATTCAGAAGTAAAATGCAATCTTTCGCTAAATTTACTAAGCTAATGATAAAGGTTCAAAGACAAAAATGTTAACAAATGCAAAATGCCTATTTTTTTGTATTTTCAATATATTAAAGAGAAAATGCATGGACTGAAAAGCAACCTGATATATAAATTCTACTGTGTATAAACGAAATAAATCAAGCATAATACCAAGCAGCCAAGCAAACAGCCCAGGGTTCAAGGACAAACCAAAAAATGAAAAACAATGAGAAAGACTACACCCATAAATTCAACTCCCAACGGGCTTTCTGCCAATCCAGAGAGGCTCAACATGCACTACAGAGACCTAAGAAGGCTCAACAACCATCAAAACTCACCCAGCAATCACTAAACCAAGCAAACAAGCAAGGAAAAGTGGTATACGTAATTGTTCAGGAGAATAGTGCGTATATACACAGCTTCTAGAGAGGTAGCACGTGTGTGTGCGCGACTGTCAAGGCAAAAGGAGCATACAAGATTTAAAGCAAGGCTAGGTAAGGGAAAAAAGGTTGAAACTCAGACTCAGAGTGAACAAAATATGCCAAGTAGTGACACGAAAAGAAACACAAAGGAAAAAGAGCGATTGAAGAAGAAAAAGTACTTCAACCCTTAGAAGAAAGATCTATCCCTAGTGGATTCGCCATTTCTGTTACGAAGGAAAAGCTCTCTATGGCCAAGGGTAAACCAAAATAGACATACATGACTACAGAAATCAACTCAATTCCATTGTATGTTATATAAACTAATGTGCAAGATAAGAAAGAGGCCTACCTCAATCCAACGTTTGATGATGTTCTATTGTTGAGCACTCTGACCCAAATCTTTATACCTGCAATAAGTTCTCAACAAACAAGCAAAGCAAGTATATAGTGATGATGTAAAGGGGTTAGCAAATTAGATAGCATAATCCATTAATAAACATTACAAACATGCCCATGGATAATAATCATATATTTGCATGATACCAATAGGACGGGAAAGGAGTATTTATATTAATAATTGGTCAATAGAAGTGTCAACATTACAGACTTCCATATCGACACAGTTTGAAACCAAGAAACCAAGTTCCTTCCAACTGGGCCTCCACCACTTCAATCCTCCACCAAAAGCAAGCTCAAAGGAGAGAGACAATGAGGTTCTCTCAACAATAGGGAAAGATCTTGGGGGCTGAACACTGTGTTCAGACTTGAGGGACAAAGGGATGCAGACTCAATATGATGTAATTTCTCCAGAGTAACTTTGCTCTCAAAGTTGAATGTTTTCTCCTCTTTTCCATGGATCGAAATTGTGCTCTTATAGCCTTCAAAATGCAACTGAAGGGCTGAGTTGGAAAGTTTCCAGTATATGGAAGGCCAAGAATCAAAGATCTCTTGTCATGACCTGGAAACCCAACTTCGTTTTTGTATTTTATGGCACAAATCCCGATGTACACGGGTTGTAGTGGAGCAGCCTATGTATACGCTTGTTGTATAGCTGATAGGGTTCATATATGTGGAAAAGTGTATATTTTTAGCTTTGGATTCATCAAAAAGGGATGATAAGTCTGCATAGGGAAATGGAAAAAGGCCCTCTATGCAAGATAGCAATGGTGAGGCAAATATTTCTATAACATAGCCTTGGGGGAGGGTGAAATCGAGAATAGGTGTAGCTGAAGAGTTCTCAAGGGACTCCTGAGGGAGGAGCTATGCGACTAGTGGGACGTTAGATAGTAAGGAAGCCTTTGTGGGAGGGAGGGTATATCTAGTTTTTGTTCCATTGGATGAGATGATACAGACTTATGCTGAGGGATGTATGAGTGGCGGTGCTCCATGGTATGTCCCTAGCAAGGATGGGTCTTTGAAAATTTTGGGACCCATCTCAATGAGTGGGTAAGCATCGAGATTAGTGTGGACAAAGGGTAAGATGTTATCGATGTTGGAGGAAGGGTTGGGCTCGTAATGTGACACTTGGTCAATGGTGACGATCTTCCCGTTGTGGGGGAACATCATTGTGCGAAACACAGAAGAGACCACAGCCTTCATAGCGTACATGTAGCTACGTCTGAACAAGATGTTGTAATTGAGCGGAGCGTCGATAACTTCAATGTCAATGAGGATAGTCTTGCCCCCAAGTTATACAGGGACGTTTTGAAAGAGCCCTTCAAGAGAGGATGGTCATCCATCATAAGCTCTTAGAGTGATGGAGGATGGTATAAGCTCGGGGGAGCCAAGTTTCTGCCATACGGTTTTGAACATGATGCATGTGGATGCACCTTCATCAATGATGTAGCGATGAACTATGGTGTTCTGGATTTTAACCGGTATTTGCAAAGCTACCAGAGTGGGGAGATAGGGTTCCCCACTATCAAGATCAAAGGTGATGAGCCAAGTGTCGGCAAGGTCGACTGCCCCTAGGGTGGAAAGTAATGATTTCCGTTGAGCAGGACAAGTTTGAAGGACTTCTAAAACTGACATGGTAGTAGGAGATTGTGCTAAGTCATCGACCAGACTATAATTGTGTGTTGCCCTAGCCTGAGGGTTGTTGAAATTCTGTCATAACAGGATGTGAGGAATATGAAGGGGTGTTTCAGTATTAAGGTGTGGAATCATCAAAGGTGGTCCAGTTGTGACTGGGGCTACTTCTGAGGTAGTGGGAGAAGAGTCACGGGGTGCATTGTATTGACGACTGTGTGTTTGTAGAACAAATTATTCCTCGCTAGTGAGGAGAATAGTGCGATCTGCAGGAGTGCGCGGGTTTGGATATTGTCCCACCTGTGGTGGGGTAGGATGCATATCTTCTTGGGTGTTCATCACCCCTTGGTGTGGAATGGGGTTTTGCAACATGGCTAGGGGTGGTTGATGCACATATTGTTGTGGGGCCTATTGAGGGGCAGGCGGTGTTGGGGGACATGGTCCATTTCCGGATTCTTTCATCCATTTAAAGTCAACGATTTGAGGGAAATGGTGAGTATAATGACCATACTCACCGCAAAGGGCACAAGGGAAGTTTGTTCAAATATTGTTGTTATTCTTCCCTTGGCATTTGTTATTATTTCCCCCTTGGGGGTTCTGGTTCCCCTGATTTTAGTTGCCCCCGGCAGGTTGGTTCTATTGGGGGTGATTCCTGTCTGGTCCTGGATTATTATTGTTTCAGTTTTCTCCTTTCTTTTTGGCATTATTCGACTGATGGATCAGATTTTCCGTATTCAGGTGTTCAAATTTTTTATATTTTTGAATGGGAGAGGGATGAACAAAATTAACCCCAGTGTGTGGGTGTCCTTGTGGTGGAGCCATGGGTTGTGGAGGGCCAAGAAATGGAAAGTACAAATTATTTTGTGGCAATGATCCGTAGGGTACATAGGAAAGTGTAGTTCTTTCACTAGTTCTTAGGGTGTAAGTTGAGGTAAAGGGGGTACCAGAACTTGGTTGGACATCTGGGCGCATTGTGGGTGTCGACGGGGGTCCACTTATGGGTGAAGGAAGGGAAATAGGGTATGGTTGTTGACAAGGGGGAGGAGGATAATAAGGGGGTCCTCCATATACCGACGAATATTGCGGTGGTCCATACATAGGTGGTTGTTGGGGGTGTGGATTGTGGTGTGTTGTGGTACCAATCAATCCATTCGTTGAGTGAGACATCCCAGGTTTGTCCTGGCCGAATTCTATGGGTCTTGGGAGGTCAAGTGGTACTGTGTATAAGTATCTTGATTGTGAATAGATGAGGTCATATTGTTGAGCCTTATTGATGGCCATTTCTTCGCATTGGGGGAAGATGGAAGCCACATCTTTTTCGAGGAGGGAGACAAGTGATCTGAGAAACCAATCAAATCATTATTGCTTGGTGGTTTCTGCTTTGCATAAACTATGTCTTCGACGCCATTCATGAATGTGGTCTACGATATGTGTGGCTAAGGTTTGTTTAAAATTGGAGAGTAGTTCAAGACCATTGTCGTGGCAAATTGGTAATTGAAAGAAGGTAAAAAATGCTTTGGCCAAAGATTCAAAAGTCGCATGGGACCCTAATTTTTCATCTACATACCACTTGGTTGATAGGCCAGTGAGTGTGCGTTGAAATAACCTTAATCAAACGGAGTCGTCCATGATGTTGTTGGAAGAGCACCATAAGTGGAAGGTCATGACATGGTTGGCAAGGTCATCTCCTTCCTTTCCTTCAAACTTGGGGATGTCGAAAGGTAGTTTGGTGGGAATTGCAGGCCATGTGGGGTCGTGCAATATAGGATAATTTGTGAGCTTACTCAGATCCGAGATGTTGAGAGAAGCCAAGTATGGCATATGGAGTGGTAGTGGAGGGTTAGTTCCAGCCATGGTGTGAGTGGCGTGTGTACCTAACTCGTGAGGGGGGTTAGGTGGGGTTTTACTTTCCCCTTGGGAAGAAGTTTGCCCCTCGCTTCCATGTAAAGGAGAGTGAGTTGATGGTTGACCTTGGGAAGTGGACCCAACTAACGTGGAACCAAGCAAAGTTGATCCCAATATAGTAGCACTCACAATGGTGTGAGACGGTGGAGCCGATGAGTTGGCAAGACTAGGAACTCCCCCTAGAATAGGAGGGAGATTTAGCAAGCATTTGGAATGACGGGGATTCTGTGGGTCCCCTATCATGTCCAACTAGAAAAGTGGATGTGTGAAAATGGTGATGAGAACAATAAATGAACCAGAGTCTTTGTTTATAATTTATGGACCTTCACAATATATCTCACGATCGTATGTAATCACAAGAGCATAATACATAAATCAATTGACAAAGAAACATACATGTGGGTAGGTAGTTTTTTGTCCGCGTGGGAGAACAAAGAAACAAATGCTCGTGTCCTAAAAAGACGTAATGTCCTTCCTCTCAAATAGCACTGGACCTTCCAATAGCACTCAACAATGAGGTCTGAAGCCACCGGAAGAGGATCAAGTGAAGGATGAAATAATCAGTTATAATGAGGAGTAGAGGGTGCATATCCCAAAAGAATTGGCGATATTTCCCAATAACCACACATAATCCGATCAAGGTGCAATTGTATCCCACAATTGCCACCTGGGTAGATGTCCTAAAATTTGGTCACTAGGTACCTCGGTCAAAGTGCGGCATTTGGATTTTCATCCTCAGAAATGGATCAACGGGATGGATCTCGTCCAAGAGGTGGGTGCCTCAAGGGGGGATGCACAGAACAACTGGACCTCGGCCTTCAACCCTTCATGGGCATCTCCCTGCCTTATGGTGTTAGGAACACTTGACATGGAGGATTTAAAGTTCCCTATTTGAAAAATTCTATTGTTTGAAGATGTGAGAACCAGATAACGAGGATTTATTTGGATGCCTATCCCCAAAATCCTACCTAGACTAAAAAATTTCTTTTGGCACCTCCTATGGAGGAAAACTTAGTGAGTTTTTTTTTTTTTTAAATTAGATGTGGTTGTTCGAGAGATTGGGGGTGTGAACCAATCTCATTGAAATTAAGTGGGAGTGGATAGTCTTGTCAAGAAAAGGGTGGGGCGTTTCAGAATCCCTTTGGAGAAAACCTACTTCAACCTCTATGATTCTAGATGAAACTATGTGAGTGAGTAGTGAGTTTGTGTATGAAGAAGTGAAAGTGTGCCAAATTTTTAATAAGTTAGGTGTCACCTTGCTGCATGTGGACTTCGTGTGGTCCTTACAATTCTTGATTACCTAATTTGCTAAATGCCAATGGTACAACCTTGCAGAATTTTAAAGTCTCTAGAGAACTAGCATGTGGACATATGGGTCCTTACCAATCCTTTAACTCCCTAGTGTGATTTAGTCTAAGAAAACTCCAAAAACTATCCTATATTGTGGACATGCGGGCATGTATGGGCCCATTACAAAACCTTTAAACTTCCCTAGTGATGTAATCTAACAAAGTAGATTCAAAACTATCCTATCTTTGTAGCATGTGGGCATGTATGGGCCCTTACAAATTTAAGATGTGTTTGAAAAAGAAACTAAGAGGAGTCCCGAGGGGGCTGTTGTCCTCTCCTAAAGATTTTGTCTTTTAAGGGAGATGAAATTTCCCCTCAATCGTTTTTCTGATTCTCAAGATCGCTCTATGGCGCGAGAGAAGAGCATACTCAATAATTGACGTTCAATTTCTAGTCCCAATGCAAGTGTTATTATATGTGATACATAATTATTCCAACTTAACTTTAATCAAAGCAAGCCATCCATGTGGCAAAAATGAAGTCAAAAAGAGGATAAATATGGTTTTTAACCCCCTACGTGCCTATGTTTTGACTAACCCTTCATGTGGAGAAGGAATCTAAGTGTGGTGCATATTACAATTTGCATAGAATCAAGCTTAAGAAGGCTATGGGCCTTCAACAGATCACAAAAACCCTTACAATGTGTGAATTTCTGGACATATGCGCGGGTTGCAGAGTAGATAGAGGCACATGTGACGCCAATGCGCAAATCAAAAAATGACCTTTTGGCGCAGGTGCGCAGAATGCGCTAAGCATCACAGTGAGTTTGGCGCACGTGCTTAGAAGATGCACCTGTGGGTTAAAAAAACCACGCACTTTTTGTTACACGGCCGGGAAGAAAATTTCGGATGAAATTCTCTTAGCTCGGCTCCGAATTTAGCTTTTTGCAGACAGGATTGGGTCGGTTATGGTTCCTGCAAGTTAAATAAACCAAAAATAAGTGCTCAAACAACCCAAATGGGGAGGAAATTGATACCTTTCCCTAGTATGGTCGTCAATTTGTTGTATCCTTTTCGTCACCTAAATGAGCAAAAGATGGACACTTACAAGTCCATTTGGGTTAGCTAGACAGGACAGAAGTGAGTGCAAGAGTTAAAAACATCAAGCACAATAAGAAAATAAACAACTAATACAATAACAATTAAAGAAACTAAATTAATGTGCATAGAGGAAATAGAACAAAAGAAAGACCGATATTCATGCCACCAATGGATAGATTGTATTAGTGGGAAAACACCAAAGAGAAAGGGAGGCTTATGGGTCCCCTCTTCCTCCAAGGGAGGGCTCTTGAACCCCCAATGATTGAGCTCATTTTACAAATAACAAACTAAAAGGAAATGGTGAAGAAATCCAAAGCTCATTCACTTAAGCGGTGATGTGAATGGCCCAATGAAATGATGCTTATATGCTCCAATGAGGAAAGAGGTTCCTTGCAGGAGAATAGAGGCAACATAACAATACAAATAGATTCTTGGAAATATAGTGCACCCATGGCCTCTTTTTATAGCAAAGCTTTGAGGCATTATCCAACCGGTCTTTAGTGTGAACAAGGGACCCTTTAGGGCACTGTAACACCCTGCTTTCCCCAGTCTGTAAAAATAATCATGCTGGCCAAGAACTGTGGCAAACTCAAAGATGTGAATGTGTGATTCTGAATGGACCTTAGTATACAAGGTCGATGAATGTAAATTAACA
>SNQJ01S0106368.1:0-15202 GCA_010110895.2 Picea sitchensis | reverse complement strand
TATGATCTACATTGAAATTATTTTTTTTTATTAATATTTTTTTAAATGCCGCATATCAACTCCATAATATATATATATATCAATTCCATTTCACACGGCTCTCTCATTTTAACCATTTTTCTAATAATTTGACTAAAGTTTTTCTAATGTTCTGTTTATTTTATTTTTTATTAACTACTCTCTAAATTTCTCTAAATTTAAACAGATCACTGATCTGCTTTCACTCGTATTTTCAGTCTTTTTACAACTGGTGCATAAGGAAAAAATAAACATTATAAAAAGATCAATGATTTGCACCAAGTGTAATCGAACTGCATCAAAGTAGGCGCAATCGTACCACGAAGCAGCAATGTTGAGGAGAGGAGTTTTTTTTAATGTAATGTTATTTAAGATTAACTGTTATTTTTTTTTATAGCAATAGGTTAATTGTAACCACATGAAAACAAAGTTAAACCTTATTTGAAAGTATATGATGATAATGTGGTTGGAAAAGGTTCAAAAATAAATAAAAAATTTACACTGAGTTTCATTTTATCATTTTATTTTTTATTGATTTTTCAAACAAGTTTATATCTTTTTATTATTATTTAAATTATAATTTGTATTTTAAAATCTAAAATATTTAAATAAATTATGTTTTTTTAATCTAAAACATTTAAATATAATTTTATTTTTTTAATATATTAAAAAAAAAACCTTTAAAAATTGTTTAAAATTATTGATAGTAACACTCTACCAAAAAGTTTTAAAAATATTAAAATTCAACTTTAAAAAAAATGTTTAGATTAATAAACTCATTCTAAAGCATTGTTATTTGAAAGTTGATTTTAAGGATTTGCGTGTACCAATTGATTTATTATTTGAAAGTTGATTTTAAGGATTTGCTTGTACCAATCGATTTATTAGATTTAATTGATTTATTATTTGAAAGTTGATTTTAAGGATTTACTTGTACCAATTGAATTATTAGATTATGGTTTTAAAAACTATTGTATTTTTAAACAGAAAAAAAGTTGTCAATATTTTTTAATATGGATATTGATTTTAAGGTTTGGTTTTCAACCATATTAAATTTTGAAACCAGTTTCAAGATATTTTAATTTAAAATGTGAAAAAGAAAAAGTAAAAAATAGTGTTATTGATATAATCAATTTTTATTTATAAATTAATTTTAAGTTTTTGTTTTTAGCAACATTATAGGTATTTTGTTGAAATGTTGTTATAGATAAGTATGTTATTATCATTTTAAAAGTCACACACTAACATTTTTTTTAATAATAATATTTAAAGAGAGATTTCTTTGTTATCATTTCCTAAGTTAATAATTATACACATTATGATGATGATGATGATGAACGTCCACTAAGATCAAATTGGTCTATCGGATCTTAAGAGGGTAAGTAATTACTTGTGATTTTTTAGAATTTTGTTTCTGTGCTTGAAAAGCATTAAGAGAAAGTCCCTGAGGTGTAGGACAGTCGATGACGGAGCGTGCTGTTAAGGCGCTCTGTGATGTTAAAGTCACCAGTTCGAAACTTGCGGGGACAAAAAATCCAGCCATGTTAAGGGTTGGTGTGGCTCAGGCCGGGTGTGTTCCCCAGGTGATTTTGACGGCTTATATGCCCATGAGTCGCGGTTTCTTAGCCACAGGTTAGTCCCACATGTCATGGACAAACTAACAAACAAAAAAAGAAATGCATTAAGAGAAGTTTTCCAAGATCGACATACTTTTGTTGAGTTAAGAGGTTAGGAAGGTTGGTAGTGTGACAAATATTTTGAAAATGAGATCTAATATGGGTATAGGTTGGACAATATAAGAGAGTGATTTCCATCTTCAACCTTCTTAGTGTCACAAAGGTGACACACTCTTTCATCCCATGGCGTTTTAGGAGTTGACCAACACCCAATTTCACTATGGAGCTCGTGAGAATTTGTTCTTATCTTAGCAATGCTTATTTTTTTCTTTACACTTGGAAAAATAGATAGATAATTTTGATCTTCTAGATTAGGATTGATTACATCTTTATAATACCTTAATTTTTTTTCCTCCAACTCTTTATCACACCGCATTTTCTCCTTAAATTTTGATTTGACGTTTTTTTAATAGTATTTTTATTCTGCAAAATGGTGTCTTCCATGATTCACCAATAGTTTAGCCAAGATCGGGCATCTTTATGCCATCCTCGCTTGAGTCGATGGTGGTTATGGCTCGATTTTGAAGCAATTTTAGGAAGCCTCTTGCCTTCCATGTTGTTTAACTTGTTCTTATACATTAGGTATCTAGTCATAGCCATTATCTCAATGGAGGAGAGGCTTGTTTCTAAGAGGAGGATGGGATAGGGCGTATTTCCTTTAATTTTTAGATTATAAGTTATAAAATTCTTTTGTATTTGCTCTATCTTTCTCCAGGATTCACGAGAGATACTACAACCCCAGACTTCACATCCATAAACAATAACAGGTGTAACAAGAGTCTCAAAGATGAGTTTCTTCTTATCCCAACTCAAAAGATCAGTTGATTTACAATTGTTTTCAAGCCCATAATAAACTTTCCATCCCCCAATAATCCTTTTATCAATGCTATAATTCCAATTGAGCTTGTGGTGAATATCAATTCCAAGATATTTGTATGAAGTCACTTCCTCCAAGTTGTTTTTGTCATATACGAAGGTATCATAAGGGATCTTATTGGATTTAATAATCATGACCTTAGGCTTATCAGTATTACCAGTCATACCCATATTGGAGCAAAAATCATTGAGGATTCTTAGTTGGTTTTCAAGATCATGGGGACTCCTTGCGATAAGAACGATATCATTGGAAGAAAGAAGAAGATTTATGACTATACGAGTGAGAGTAGGACATACACAACCTGCTTTTTCCAAGCAATCTTCTAACTTGTCAATGTATATGCCAAAAAGGGCAGGGGACAAAGGACAACCTTGTTTGACTTTGATATTGCAATTAATCTCTTTTGACCAACCCTCGGTGTTTTTAAACTTATCAATAACGTTCTCATACATCCTTATTGCAGTAGCCCTCAACTTGAGAGGCACTTTTATCTCTTCCAACCTATTCCAAAGGTTTTTCCTAGGAACCATGTCAAAAGCTTTTCTAAAGTCAACAAAACAACAAAAAAGATTGGTTTTAGTATTGCGGAACTCCTCTGCAATGATCCTAAAGGTAACAAGATGGTCCACAATTGAATGATATCTCCTAAACCCGGCCTGGCCTTTATCTCTTCTACCGTGACTTTCTAGCCAAAGGTTAATCTTATTTTCCAAAATAATTCCATAAAGCTTGGCTAAAATCGGGCTAATCATAATGGTCCTATAATTAGAGGGAATGTTTCTATCCCCATTTTGAAAAATATGAACAATGAGGCTTTGCGTCCAGGGTTTAGGGAAGCCCTTCTTGACTGCTAAATTGAAGAGCTTGTGTATGTATGTGAGGGATAAGGATTGGCCCTCCGAAAGTCACCACAACGCAGCGGAAGGAGCGGGCGGCAATGGCGATTTTTGAACCTAGTTTTTGACACCTTGACAGTTGCATCGATGCTTGGCACCCACTGCGCTACTAACGATACCGATTAAGACCCAGCCCTAGTTCTTTGGCGAGTTTCCTACACAATCATACATTTGCCTGGGACTACCGACTGTTTTGGGTTAATGTCCTGCGACCGTCTTTTTTGGGGCTCGGAGACAGGTTTGTTTCTCTATCATACATTGGAGACTTCTTTATGCGGCCACAGCTGAGTCTCATTGGTTTCCTGCACCCTTTTCCGGATCTGACCCTTTTGATCCGTCATTTGCCCTGTTTTATATGCGGATCCCCAGACATTCTGATATTTTTCGGACTAGTGCTGCAAACCACTGAACCCAGCATGTGACGGTCTGGTCCCGCCCTCCTACTTATCTTACGCTCTTGTTTTTTCCATGTTGCTTGACCTGCCTATCCGACCATTTGTTCCGTCTTTTTCTCTATTTTATTATGCGGTCTCCCAGACATTTTGTTTCTTTCCCGACTAGATCTGTTGACCACTGATCCCAGCTTGTGACGACCTGGTACCGCCCTCCTCATTACCATAGGCTCTCGTTTTCCCCTGCTGTTCATTTCTGACCGGTCTTTAGTTCTTGGTGGTCCTTTTCGCCTCTCCACCTCCTCTTTGAATTTCCAGAAGCCCCTTTCGTAACACACATCTCTCAGAACCACAGTCCTGACGCTCTAAAAGCTTACTGAGGAGAGCCTAAGACATGGACCCCTCTGCAGGGGACTTGGGTGATCCATGGGACCACCCGGCTTTACTAGCTTCGATTGACGACCTGTGCTCTACACATTTTCGAACAACTAATCGGTCCGACAATCCATCTAACCTGATTCCTGGAACCACAAACCTACCTACTCCCACAAAGCTGTTTTCCCGGCCTAGCGCACAAAACCTTATTGGATCTACTGCACAGGACACACTCGGTGGAGCCCGCCTACTGGATAAGCGAAAAAAGAGTGTTGACATATCTGATCTACAGGATGGTGACCCCGATGGGAATCGACCTCTCCCAGGACAAACTTCTATAAAATCAATCTTTCACAAACGCAGACAGAAAGTTTGGAAGCCCAAACTTAGACACCCCAAACTCACTCTTGGAATGGATGTAGGACTTACCGATGCTTGCAACCTAGTTGTCTGCGCTTTAGTAGGGAGGCTAGCGTACAAGGAGAAATGCAAACAGAGCTTGGACACCTGGGTTACTGATCATTGGAAACCACTGCTGGGATACTCACCAAAGATACTCTTGCTACAACAAGGCTGGATGGGCTTCATATTTCGAAAACCAGAAGACACGGTGCTCATCCTGGAGAGGTTATGGGCCTTCGACGAGCGTAGCCTCATGCTTAAAAGGTGGAGACTAGGTTTTAAGCCATCCTCGGAGTTCTTTAGCCTTCGACACTTATGGGTTCTTCTTCCAGGTCTCCCTTTACAACTCTGGAACTAGAAAGCGCTCGAATTGATAGGGTCCTCCATAGGGCGTTTTCTTAGAGTGGATCCTTCCTCCCTCTCAGTATCGGACAGGAAAATGGCAAGGATATATGTGGAAATGGACATTCAAGCTGGACTACCTGAAATTCTGGAGATTGATTGGTGTAATCAGCTAATATCTCAGAGAATTGATTATTTAGGCATCCCGTTTCGATGCTCCTATTGTCGCCGAACTGGCCACCCAAGGAAAGACTGCTACAAGTTCCCACCACCTGCTCTTGCTTTGGATCCTGCTGAGGATCCAACATTTGATGGTTATATCTCATCTCCCAGCTAGCATGTGGAGGAGACTTCTTTTTCCGGGAGGGACACCTTTCCGTCTGATGATTCTGTTTTAGGTAAAATCCAACTTTATTGCCCATCTCTCTTTAATACTTTCACTTCCTGGGATAAACTTTTCATAACTGAACAGGCCGACAAATTCTCGTTTTCTGCTTCCCCGGACTCCCCTCCAGCTAAGCCCGACCCTCTGCCTCTTTTACACACACCTCTGCCAACACCTACTGAATATGTTTCAGCCGACCACTTCCCCCCTCCGTCACAATCATCACCTGGTTTGATATCAACGGATCCATTGAGAGACCAAACTTTTACTATAACTGAGGATATGTCTGGATCGTCCTCTCTTCCTGGATTCACCGAACCGACCCAATCAGTTCTCCAACTAGATTCCATGTTTTCGATCATTAACCCTGCCCCTCCTCTCCCCTTCGAGTCGTTACCCATAAATACCTACCTTGGGAAAGCTCTTTGCCAACCCATACCTTCTTCATCTGACCGACCTTCTTCATCTTCCACAAAACCTTTACCTGGACTGGATCCTGCATGGTCGAGAGGTATTGGGCTGAAACTCTCGCCTTTAAAAACCCGCAGTGCACACAAAAAAACACAGGCTGGACCAGCGGCACCGGACACTTCTGCTTCTGCTACATATCAAGGGGCGCTTAGAGGATTAAAATCCCTTGCCCGGGGTAAGTCATGATCCTACTTTCCCTCAACATTAGAGGGGTTGGAGGGCCCCTGAAACACGCCTCCTTGCGTAGACTTCTGGATCTCTCTAAGACGACAGTCATCTTTCTTCAAGAAACTCTAGTGGATTCATCTACTGTAAGGGATTTCATGCACTTGTTGCGACCAACTTGGATGACCTACATTGCTAGCTCGGTTGGCAACTCGGGAGGCCTTCTGGCCTCGTGGGACCCCTCACTTTTTGATTTCTTTCCAATGCTCAGTCCAGGAGGGATTCTACTTTCCGGACACTGCTTTGAGCTAAAGGCCGATATCAACCTGCTCAATGTATACGGTCCTTGTGCTGACCGTAAAGTCTTCTGGCAACGACTTGATGACCTTGGGCTATTGGCTGCTAAAAATCTCATCCTGGCTGGTGATCTCAATCTTACCACTAGCTCCGAGGAAATATGGGGAGATAGGGCGCAGATCGACCCTCTCCATAGTTTTTTTAATCGCATCTTTTACAAAAATGCTTTAGTCGATCTAAAACCAATGGAGCTTCTTCCCACCTGAAGAAATGGGAGACAAGGCACAACGAGTATCGCCAAAAGATTAGATCACTTTCTAATTGCTGAGGACCTGCTTTCGCCTTCTTGCAGTTACCGATCTTGGGTAAATCTCCCTTTTCTCTCTGATCATGCTTCCATTTGCTTACAGTTGGGCGCGGGTCGATTTGGTGTTGGACAACCTTTCAAATTCAACCCACAATGGCTAAGAGAGGATTCTTACAATAGTCTTGTCAGATCGGTTTGGATAGATTCTTCCTCCTTATCTCTGGATGACCCACAAGGAAAACTCGCTGTCAAGCTTTCCAGATTAAAATCCCGCTCTATTCTATGGCTAAAAGAGAAAAAGCTAGCAGAACAGGCCGACCTACACAGAATAGAGCAGGAGCTGGACCTCCTACTTCGCCATAAGCTACAGGTTGCTAACACTATTGATATTGATTCCAAAATTCTAGGCCTTGAGAAAGAGCGTAATGCATACCTACACGCTGATGAAGAGAGATGGCGGCTGAAAAGTCGGATGACTTGGCTCGATTGTGGCGACAAAAATACTCATTTTTTTCACCGTTTTGCCAGTGCCAGGCGTTCCAAATTTTTTTTATGGGACATTGAGGATGATGATGGACTGATACACCATTCTCAGGAAGGTATCAAAGTTGCGGCCTTCAAACATTTTAATTCTTTTTTCAAGGTTACCCCGACTCCTGATCTTGCTGCACAAGTAGAACTAGCCAGTCTCTTTCCCAAGATGGTCACTGCCGAGGAAGCCATAGCTTTGGAAGCACCTTGCACAAAGGAGGAGTTGTTTGAGGTGCTTAAGGGATTCAAAAAAGAAAAGAGCCCCAGACCAGACGGCTAGTCTGTTGAATTTTACCTGCATTTCTTTGATCTTTTGGCCCAGGATCTCTTGGACGCTGTGGAGGATTCCAGAATTAGAGGAGTGGTGAACCCATAGCTCAACAGAACCTTTGTGGTACTGATCCCAAATTCTAATCTGACCAAAAATTTTCAAGACTTTCGCCCTATCTCCCTCTGTAACCTGTGCTACAAACTTATTTCCAAGATAATAGCAAGAAGAATCCGACCCTTTCTGTCCTTGGCTCTTTCCAATGAACAACTTGGCTTCCTAAAAGGAATACAAATCCTCGACGTTGTTGGAGTCTCCCATGAATGTATTCACAGTTTAAAGACGAAAAAACAACATGCCACTCTACTAAAGCTGGACCTTAAAAAGGCCTTCGATTGCATTAACTGGAACTTTCTTCATCTTGTTCTTTTACAGTGTGGCTTCGGCCTTATCATCACCAATTGGATTCTGGGTTGCATATCTTCAGCCACTCTAGCTATTCTAATTAATCGGGAAGCTACCAGATCTTTCCACTGCGAGAGAGGAATCCGATAAGGGTGTCCTCTTTCACCTCTACTCTTCATTTTGGTCCTGGAAGGGCTTAGCATCTTGCTAAAAATCAAACAAGCGGAGGGACACCTAACTGGCATAAAAATTTCGGGACTGTTACATATCCTACATTTACTTTTTGTTGATGACGTGTTGATCCTGACGTCGGCCAAACCGGATGAATGGGCGTTGATTCACTCCATCCTTAACTTTTTCTGCTCAGCTTCCGGCCTGGAGATCAATTTACAAAAATCTATCTTCCTTGTAACAAATACACAGGAAACCTCTCTATCGGATATTACAACATTGTTTGGCATCGAAGCACATGAGCTTGAGAAGGGATTTTCTTACCTTGGATTCTTTTTAAAATCTACCAGATATTCTAGCAAAGATTGGCACTGGCTTTTCGACAAATTCAACAGCAAGATCCATCACTGGTGCAACAGATTACTCTCATTAGGAGGTAGATTCGTTCTAATAAAATCTGTATTGGAAAGCCTCCCGGTTTATTGGATGGCGCTTGCACACATCCCGGCTTCGATCCTGAAGACTCTTCGTCAATTGATTTTATCTTTTCTCTGGTCAGGCAGTAAAAACAACAAAGGCTATCACCTTTGCAAATGGGATTCTATTTCAAAACCAAAATCGTTGGGGGGTTGGGGCCTTAGGCACCTGCCAAACTTCTACAGGGCACTCTCGGCCAATACATTCTGGAGGATTCTTATGAAACCCGGCCTCTGGAGCTCGGTAATCAAAGCCAAGTACTTTCCATCTCTTCCAGTGCACATTTGGATCAGATCGGCATTGGATCGTCCCAACAGTGGCTCTATAATCTGGAAACATCTCTCATTGACCCTGCCGATTATTCTTCAGTGGATTTCTTGGAACCCGGGCAATGGACAACTGATTGAAGTGGGCAGATATTACATTCTAGGCCTGGGTAGACGTGCCCTGCTCTCATCTCCTCTGTTGGTGCACTTACATAGTAAAAATATTTTTTTCCTTCACCAAATCATTTCTCTGTTCAATGGAGGTCTGCTCGGCGACCATTGGCTCAGCGGTGAAGAGCTACAGCTGGAGGTCGACTTATTCAGTGAATGGAGTGGCTACACTTAGCTGTTGATGGAAGCGGGCATCCGTTTTCAAGACATATCGGATGTTCTTCTTTGGATTGGAGGGGACCAGTCGGGCTCCCTTACGACAAAAAACGTTTATCATGCGCTTGCAAATTTCTATTGGTCACATGACAAATCAAACCGGTACCAGCAGATATGGAAGGTCGACTGCCCTGTCAAATTAAAGCTCTTTTTATGGCTACTAGTCGAGAATCGAGTTCTGGTGTGGGAAAACCTACAAGCCCGTGGCTGGGAGGGGCCGAGTCGCTGCTACCTATGTCAACAACAGAGCGAAACCATTTCACATATGTTCATCAATTACCCTTTCGTCTGAGCAGTGTGGCAGATTCTCGATCCATCGCTCCTATTCTACTCAACGTGGTCGGGTCCCTGTGTACTCGATTGTGTTCAGTGATGGACCAGAGTCAACAAATCACTTACTCTGTTGCCAGTCTACCTCTTTTGGCAGGTCTGGAAGTCCAGGAACTCTTCTCTCTTTGACGGAAAGTATCCATCTGCGCTTTATGTGGCTAATACTATTTTACTTAAGGTAGATCTACAACAGACTCAACCATCTACAAATCCAAAGCGTCGGCACCATTTTGCTTATCGTATTGACAAGGTTGTCGCCTGGTTTGATGGTGCCTCACAACAGAGTGGTTCTCTCTGTGGTGCGGGAGGAAAAATTTTGCTTAACACTTACACGTGCTATCGCTGGACTATAAACTGTGGAATTGGTTCAAACATGAAGGCTGAACTGTTGGGGGCTTGGGCATCCCTCAACCTGGCAAGACGACTACACATCGACGAGCTTCTTCTCCTGGGAGACTCCAAGATTATTGTTGACTGGTTGAAGGGACAAGCGGAATTCAAGGTGGCGGCTCTCGAAAGTTGGAAAGAGAGAACCAAAGAGATATCTCACTGTTTTAGAAATCTCTCTGTCTCTCACATATTTAGAGAGGATAATAGTGAGGCCGATACACTCTCCAAATTAGCTTTGAATTTTCCCCCGGGCCATTTTTGCTTCACAAAGTGGGAGGATGGTAACGAAGGGCCCACCATCAAAATCAAGTTGTGATTTCTGCTTCTTTGGGATGACTCTTGCTGCCTATCTTTTGACCAGAAGGCTGATTCCCTAGTGGATTTGGGGCTTTGGTTTTGCCGAATTTGTCGTGCTTTTTATCAATTCACCAGATGTGTTTATCTATGAGGCTCCTTTTGGCGGAGATCGACTATGTATATTTATATATCCTTTTGAATATATAGAGTATTTTTTCATGTGGAAAAAAAAAGGATTGGCCCTCCGATTTTAAAATTTTCAACTTGCTAGCCTTCAATGTCCTTAGCTTTCCCATTTGCAAGTCGCTTAACCTCGAACTCTATGTCATCTAAAGAAAAAACTTCTTCCTTTGTAGGGACAATAGGGATGGTGTCCATGGCATTAGGGAACTCGTAAAGACTTTTAAGGTAGGAATTCTAGTCCCTTAAGGGAATCCTATTATTTTCTTTAGTATTGTGTTTTAGAATTTGGCTCCAGAAGTTATTAGGATCCAACTTATATAGTTGTGAAAGTTTCTCTTGCCTTTTATTGATATAGTATCTTTTTTTTCCGTTTAATTAGGGATTTGTACGTATTGATCTTATCAAGTTTTAAGGACTCATTAGAAGCATCCCTAATGGTTTTCCTACAAATTTACATTATTTATCATACCAAAGGGTTGGTGGTTCTATTATTCTTTTTATAGGACTCTCGAAGAGAACTTGTTAATAGAAGTGGAAAGGGTGGTTGTAAAATTATGATGGTTCTTCAATGTTGTCCTTATAGGTTAGGAGATTTAGTACTATTTAAATCCTTTAAGAAAATGCAACTTTACTTTTGTCAAAGAAGATTCCTTTGATTATCATAATTTTTGTTCAATGGTTCTCCCACTAGCTAAAGCCAGAATGTTTAGATTTAGGGTAGAATGTTTATGTGATCGAGTCGGTCATGGTCATTTAAAGGTCAATATTTATCATACCAAGGGTTGGTCGTTCTATTATTCTTTTTATAGGACACCTCGAAAGAGAACTTGTTAATAGAAGTGGAAAGGGTGGTTGTAAAATTATGATAGAGTTCTTCAATGTTGTCCTTATAGGTTAGGAGATTTAATTTACTATTTAAATCCTTTAAGAAAATGCCAACTTTACTTTTGTCAAAGAGAAAATTCCTTTGATTATCATAATTTTGTTCAATGGTTCTCCTATGCATGGAAATGTTTAGATTTAGGGTAGAATGTTTATGATCAGAGTCAGGCTCATGGTCATTTAAAAGGTCAAAATTTCTTATTTGGTTGGAAACAGGGATATCGGATATCACATAATCTACAACACTACTACCTATCCCATGAATACAAGTCATCTGGTTGGAGTTTGGCCACTTCATTACTCCATTGAAAATTATTAGGTCATGAGAGTCGTAGAGCTTGACCAACTCAGTACCAAACAAATTCTCAATTAGGTCTTCAGAGCTTCTTTTGTAGCTATTAGATAAAACAATGTCCTCATGTAGCCATAAATGATTATGATTGGAGTCATTACTTAAAAGAGTATCTTGTTTAGTTGTAGTCCTAGCATTAAAGTCTCCCAGCAGGAGGATACTACCTTCATTTTTCAAACTATAAATATCTTGTTCTAAATTATTATAGGGACAATTGTTATCTAGATTGTTTTTCTTATAAAAGGTATAATTAATAGGTGCAAAATAGAAAATTGCTATATACATCTTCTTACCATTGGTGTTTGAAATTTCTATCAAAATGTACTGATTAAGAGGGTCAATCTTATGAAGTTGAATGTGAGGAGAAATGCTCTTTCTAATATAACAAGATATTACTCCTATCCCTCTACGGTGGGATTTTTTGTTCCATGCTGACCACAAGACAAATCCTTCCATGTTAAGGACCTTAGAATCCTCATGCTCCCAAGTTTCAACTAGATAGATAATATCAATATCACTCAGGATCCAACTTATCATAGGACCTTTGCGCCATGGAAAGCCACGACAATTCCAAAAAAGGATCTCGAGTGTTCTAAATTTCTATTTATTATTATCCTTCTGGTCTCTATCCCTAACAATAGCTTTTCGATTTCTAATCATTGCCCATTTTCCTTCTTTCTTGGCTTCTTTTACCATTGAACTTCCTTCCTTAATTCAACTTGGTCTTCAGGAATGAGGTCTTCATTTATAAATATTCCCGACCCTTTTAAGCTCAGAGATTTACTAAGTATGCTATATTTATGGTCATTACAACTTACTTTGACACAGATCAACCTATCTTTGTGATCAATTATTTTTCCTAGCCTCTGTGCTTCTATGAGGTAAGTTGTATCAATTTGTGATTTATTATATAATTTTTCTTTTACTATTTCTAGTGTATCCTCCACTTGTTGTTCTTTTATACCAAAAATTATGAGGTTCAAGGCTCTTTTGTTATGCTCATGGTCCAGTTCGATTATATTATTCATTTCATCTTTGATGGATTTGATATCCAATTTGTTTTCCATATTACTGAGGGTCAAATTCTTGGTTAGTTTTTCTTCTAGCTCTTTAATCCTATCGCTCAAGTTGTGATTTTCTTCAACCCCTCTTTCTTGGTTTGATTGTTTATGTTTTTCTATTTCTTGAATCATATCCTTCATTGCCTACAATTCACTCTTGAACCCTAAGAATCTATCCTCTATTTGAGTTTGAATGGTATCTTTAAATTTTTTTTATCAATCATTGCCTCTAGCTCTATTTGGAGTTTTATGTCTCTTTCTTCACTCCCTTTTTCTAATGTTTCTAACTCTGTTTGGATTTTGGAATCTCTCTCTTCTCTTCTTTTTTCTACTGATTCCATATAATCGTAAAGGATATCTAGGGTGATTTTGGGGGGCCTCCCCATGTTAGGCTGAATTTTTGGAATAGGTGGTGGAGTGCTCATATTGAAAAGAAGAGAAAAAACAAATTAATAATTATTATTTTGGATTGACTTTATCTCTCAAATCGACTTTTACTTATGAAACTTAAAATAATAAATAAATAAAATATATTTAAATCTCTTTAAGTTAATAGATTATAAATATATTTTAAATTAAATTTGAATCAAAGTAAAAAGTGATTCACCTCATTTCACATGTCCAATTTCAAAGTAAAAAGTGACTCACCTTATTTCACATGTTCAATTGCTCAATCGTTTGAAGAAGCCAAAAATAATTTCTGAAAACCGTAGAGAAGTCTGGAGAAACTATAGAAATTATTCTGGGTAAAAAAGGTAAAAACCAAAGAGAAGTATTATTCTCGTTCAAAACCGCAGATATATAATCTTAGAAATAAAATAGCTCCTTCGAAAAAAACAGAGAAGCATTATTCTCGTTCAAAACCGCAGAGATATAATTTCAAAACCGCAGAGAAGTATTATTCTCGTTCAAAACCGCAGAGAAATAGTATTCTCATTCAAAACTGCAGAGATATAATTTCAAAACCCATAATCTCCTTTTATCTTAAAAAAAAAACAATTCAACTAATATGTTGATTGGACACCATTGAAGATTCTAACAATGTCGCTTACTTTGCATAATCTTTGATGTTAAAAATTGTTCCATTGATGGTCCAACTTATATGAAGCATGCCCATCTTCCCCTTCCCAAAGGACCAACTAACTAAAGAGACTATCCATAAATTTATAAATATATATGTCAGACTCCCTAGAGAATGTAGAAAGGTCATTAATAAGAGGTGTGAGCTTATGTTTTATGATTTTTTTATTATCAAAGGAAACTTTTCCTTAAGGGAATAAGTAACCACATGCCATGACTGAAATATAGAACATATATTGAAAAACAACAATATGTTAAAATATAATAGATGTGTCCATTTATGTTGCCCACTTTTTACCATAATTTTACCATGAATTCCTTTACTTAAATCAATATAAATATAAAATTTATACAGCCTAAGTGGGCCTAATGGTTAAGAACTTGTGTTTCCTCATAAGAGGTCACAAGTTCAAATCCAGAGCGGGGTAGGGTATGTATCCCTTCGTAGACTTTACCAATCAAGGTCTCGTACATTTCATTGATATAAAGTCAAAACTTTACACCCATGATTTCATAAACATGTCAACTTTGCCTATAAACTAGGTGTCCTTACTAAAAAAATTGTTCTTGGTATGAACCATAGTGAATTTCAAAATAAAGAAATCATGATCACAAAGATGAATTTCCATGAAACATTTCATGAAAGAACATTAAGGTTGATAATTTTCATGAAAGAACTTTAAGAGTGATAATTTTATATGAATTGTGATGAAACATTTCATGAAAAAAACTTTAAGAGTGATAAATTTATGTTTGGATATTTTTCATCAATCATAGATTATTAAACTTACAAATCATTACAAGTTTCAAAAGATAAACCTTTTTCACCTTGTTTCGTGCATGGTCCAGATTTAACAAAGGAACTAAGGTTTCCTTATCCACATAAAATGATGACATGTGAATCGTTTTAAAGACTAGGAGAGACTAGGAAATAATTACTACAGAATGGACTAGAATAAACTTATCACTATTAAAGGTTGATCCCAAATGTAAAAAAGTGCTCTCTTTGAAACCTACTAGTATCCCTTAACCAATTTCATCATAAAGGGAGAAATTTAACACTATAGAGGATGGGACCATCCCTCATTCTTAGATCCAAGTTTAATTATGAATAACCTTTCACTCTTCATCCATTACATAGTGCATTACATCTTGTATAAATGGATAATTACTAAAGACTAGGAAACAATTACTAAGGAATGAACTAGAAATAACCTTAACACTACTAAAGGTTGATCCCAAAGGTAAAAAAGTGTTCTCTTTGAAACATACTAGTATCCCTTAACCAATTCCATCATAAAGGGAGAAATTTAACACTATAGAGGAGGAGACCATCCCCCCATTCTTATATCCAAGGTTATTTATGAATAACCTTTCACTCTTCATCCATTACTTAGTGCATTACATATTGTATAAATGTATAATTGGATATTTATCATGCTAGAGACCAAATAATAGTTTAGTTTCTTTATAATAGTTGAAGAGGGGAATATTTATTCTAGTTTCCAAAGTTGAGGTC